>CM018895.1:26338031-26340531 GCA_009663005.1 Actinidia chinensis | reverse complement strand
CCTGCTTCAATCGGACTCAAATCGAGAGATGTTTTCTAGTCAAATCTTTCCATAAACGACAATTTCCCCTTATAAAGACCTAAATGATGAAATCTTGTCGAAATCCATTGTTAGTCATAGCGACACTGTGAGTATTGGTTCTTGGGCAGTTTTTCATTGAATATGGGTCTTTCTAACCCATTCTGCCAACATCGACCTAACCCAAATTAAATCATCCACCATCGAAGTGGTCCATTGTTATAGGCCGCTATGAGATCTGCATCACTATTGTTCCTCTATCTCATATTCATATTTGATATTTGACACATAAATAAGAACAAAAAGGATAGAGATGGCGCATTGGATTAAATCACGCTCTGCACAATAGAGCCCCTCGAAAAGTTTTGGCACAACATTATTTTCCGAATTGTTTCACAGTAACAACCTAATTTCGTCAAGCTACATAAACAGAGGTTATCATATGATTTGAATCATGGCAAGTTAAAAGTTTAAGTTTAGTTTGTTCAAACCCTGGTGTGTTTTTTGTAATGTGTCCTTATTATTACTATTATTATTCGTTTCCATTTGTTGTGTTTGTAGACGACATAGCCGAAGCATCACATACCATTTACACCACGCAAATTTTACAAGTCCAGGGTTCATACGTACAACTCCATGTTTCATCAATTTCTTCATCATTTCTGGTCCGACCATAGCCGGTTTTTCTCGGAATCTCCAACAAAGATTTTCAACATAAAACATCACTATAAATAGACCCTTTTCACCTCTTATTACCATCACCCTCCAAGAGCTAGCAAGCCATTAGAGCGTCTTTGAAACAAAAACAAAGTCCATCTTTAAACTGAAACAAAGATCTGTAATGGCCTCTGCAAAGTTGGTTGTTCTCGTCTCCATTATTATTGCAGTTGTTGCTCTGCCGACAGTGACCATGGCTACAGAGTTCTGGGTGGGAGATGCAACCGGTTGGACCAAGGATTTCGATTACCAGGCTTGGGCCAAGGATAAAATGTTCTATGTTGGTGACAAGCTAGGTAAACCTACAACACCAAAAATGCTGTTTTTAACCAATCATGTACATCTCACTAGACAGTGACATCTATCAGACTATAAGTTGACTGCTATATCTCAAATTCTCAATATGTCAATAATTATTTGAAATTTGATTTTCAAAAAAATATATATATATATATATATATATATATATATATATGGCAGGATCTAAGAACGTAAGTTTAGACACTTCATCTTAGCTCTTAATTTTTCTTGAAATCAAGGACTGAGATAAGAGCACCTCCATGACCTTTCTCTCTCTCTCTCCAACTCTGTGACCTCCATTCCTAAGAAAAAAACAGAGGCTCTCAGGCTTTTTTTCCAGCTTCCTTGCACTTTCTCGCTCTATTTTTTTTTCTAAGCAAGAATTGCTCGGCCCTCAATAAGCGACAAACAACCAAACCTCACAGGACCATGATCAACACAACCCATAGACACAAGCAAACATAATATACGAAAGAAAGCCATAATTTTTATCTGTCCATCCAAATTTTTTTGTTTGTGTCCTTTACAATCACCGGCAGTAAAATTGGCCTCAATTACAATTTATTTATCATCATAAAGAGGTCAAATGGACTTGGATGTGGACAAGACCCATAAGCCTGAAGTACAGAAGAACCCAATATGGAAACAAAAATTGGGGCTTCTCAATCTCTCTAGTTGGTGGGTATTGTGTTTCTTAAAAGATGGCCTGGCATTGTAATAATGGGAGGGAAAGAAGAGAGAAAGAGAGAGACGGGGAGTGCATAGTAATTAGTGGGTTTAATAATCTCTAATCTCAACTCTTGATTTTAAGGAAAATCAAGGACTAAGATGGAGTGTCTAAACTTGTGACAAAACTTGTGTTCTCGGATCCGGTCCATATATACATATTTGAAAACCAAATTTCAAAATTCGTCAACCTACAAAAACTGAAAACAAAAAAATGAAAACACATCTTGCTACATAAAAACTAATCTTGTCACAAAAGAACCAAAGATAGTGCATTTTCATCTTGATAAATATAAAGCATATACGAGTCAACATTCCATTTATTGATGCTACAACTGATACATGGATAAAATTAACATCTTTTTGGTAGTTTCTTAAAACAGTGTTTCTTTTTTGAAAAATAAAATCAAGAAAAAAAAAAGTAAAGACAAAACTAAACTGGGCAAAGTGGTTGAAGTGGCCCCTACATAACGGATAGTTTAATTTAACTTTCTAAATCTGTTATCAAACATGACATATGTTCAATTGGGTTCAAAATCGAATTTTGTCTTCTCTCCTTTTATTTCCTTTGCAGTTTTTAAGTATCAAGTGGGAAATCACAACGTGTTCAAGGTGAACGGTACTGCATTCAAGGATTGTACCATTCCACCGGCAAACGGGGCACTCACCTCTGGAAATGACGTAATTACCCTCATGACCCCTGGAAATAAGTGGTACATTTGCGGTATGGCCACCCACT
>CM018895.1:26210531-26213031 GCA_009663005.1 Actinidia chinensis | reverse complement strand
AACAAACTATAGTTAAGTTAATCTTTAGCTATGTTGTTGAGGCAAAAGAGAGAAACTTTAATTTTATAAACTTTAGCTATTCCATAAACTATAGTTAAGTAAAAATAACTAGGTCAGTCAAGATTTAATAACTATTTATAATTTTATTTTTATGTACCTACTTAAATTATATATATATATATATATATTATTGGTTCGACCTAGTTCTGTCCATGGTTTTAAAAAACATAACCGAAATCAGACCATATAAATCGGTTCTTTTTTAGATCAGAACTGCATCATAAAACTATAGAATAGGACCAATATTTCCGGTCTTGTCTGGATCGGTCAGGTTCCACAGTTGGACCGGTTACTTGTGCAGCACTACAAGATCGCTAAGGTTCAACCATCTGCAGTGACAGGGCAAGAAAGAGCCTTTGTGTCGTGGAGAGAGAGACTAACAGCCGGAAAAATATAAAAGGGAGGTTTTTGAAAATTAAAAAAATAAGTAGCAAATTATAAGAATTTATTTATCTTTTTTATAAATAAAAAAAAGAATATAAAAAGGGGAAGATTGAAGGGGTATATATGATATTTTTGAAGAGAATAGGAAATATTTTCAACAATTATAGGAAAAAGTGAATTTTTTACAGAGCAACTCCGCTATGGAACCTTTGTAGCCGATGGGATAGGCCCAATTGCTTTGCATGCCCAACCCAAGGCTTGATCCATAGGCTATCAGGCTTGGATTCACTTATGAAAAGAAACAATTTAAAGAACCACTTGGGAGATGTCATGGAGGGTTGGATTCCTAGTTGATGTTGCAAAGTGGAGATTGAATCATTTCTCATTTTGTTTTATTATATTGTTATATTCTCATTGAATAGGAATGATAATGGACCGGGTTGGGCCTAAATTACATCCCGTACTATTTAGGAAAATTATCTCCCATATCCCACTCCAAACTTATAGGTGCAGATACAAATCCCACCCTCATTTACAACAAGACTCGTCTACCGTATCCCCAATCAGTTTAAGATATTTTTGTCATTTGTTTGATTTTAAAAATATTGTTGCATACCAAAAAGTATAAAATTATATAACCATAGTTAAAAAAAATTATGTATAACTAACCATAAAATACAAAAATAACTTTAAAGAAGACCACCTTAAAAAATAAGTTTAATAATGGCATCAAGCACTTGAGTGATATAAACCAAATATTGATATATTTGTAGTTTCAGCTCTCATTGGGTCAGGTTTGAAACCCAATAACTAAACCCGCTAAATGTATTCCCGTTTCTCTCTATTAGGGGTCGGGGTGACCGGGATCCCCACCCCATTGTGAAAACTTCTTAAATATCAACATATTCATATATTTTTTCTTTTCTCAAAAATATAATTGTTGAAATTTTGTACGAACTTACAAACTCTAGATTATTAAATTGTGAAACTATAAGAGTTATTTTATTTTTTTTGCAAATACTGAATACATCGAACAAATTTAGTTCTTCCAATATTTAGATCAAGAAATTCTATGTTCAGAAGAAATGATTGATCTTATGTTATGATAAAACAAGTAGAATTTGTCCAATTTTCAGTTGTTCAATTTTCAAAATCGAAGAAATCTACATGCGCTAATTTTAAACATATCAGACAAGAGAGTGAGAGGGTCGCTTCATTTAAATGGACTAATTTTAGTTTTTTTCTTGATGGGGAATATCTAATAGTTGTGATCATGGGCAGAGCCACACTATGGTAACTGAGATTAATTGATCATACTAAAAAATAAAATTACATTACTATCTCTAATATAATTTATCTTAAATATAATTTTGATCCAAAAAAAAATTAATAATTTATTTTAAATTTTATAAATTTTACAATATTGACCCCGTTGAATCTAAGGTTTGACAATTTTGACTCCACAAAAAAAATAATAATTTGCCTTAAATTCTATAAATTCTATAATTTTGACTCCGTTAAATATAAATTCTGACAATTTTGACTCTGTTGAACATAAGTTCTAACAATTTTGAC
The DNA here is from genome assembly GCA_009663005.1 of Actinidia chinensis. Lineage (NCBI taxonomy): Eukaryota > Viridiplantae > Streptophyta > Magnoliopsida > Ericales > Actinidiaceae > Actinidia > Actinidia chinensis. The sequence continues at coordinate 26,211,012 of CM018895.1, read as the reverse complement.
TATAGAAAAAAAATAATAATTTGCCCAAAATTCTATACATTTTATAATTTTGACTCCACTAAATATAAATTCTGATAATTTTGATCCCGCTAAATATAAATTCTTACTCCGCCTCTGATTGTAATAATGTTTTTCTTTCATTTATTCTTATTTCTCTTCATGTCTCTCTTGAACTATTTTAAACATGTGACTAATGAGCAACAATTTTTTTTCCCTCTCCAAATGATCACCCGAATACAAACGTGTTAAACATGTGACTAATGAGCAACAATTTTTTTCCCTCTCCAAATGATCACCCGAATACAAACGTGTAAAAATGCTAACCCTAAGCACTATTCTTACTAATTTCATTTACGCAATGACGTGGCTTGGAAATCTGGCAAATGAAAAACTTACACGTGCCTCACAAGAAGAAAAGCACGCATAAACACGAGCGTAGAGATGGCAATTTCATCTGCCTCGCCCCGTTCCACTCTCCGCC
>CM018895.1:26173031-26175531 GCA_009663005.1 Actinidia chinensis | reverse complement strand
GTTTTGAGCCATCCAAGAATTCAACGATATGATCCGACCAGTTAACTTTATAAAGCTTACTGAGTAGAGTAGTTATGAAAAAAATTAGATTGATTAAATATTAATAACCATTTCATTGAACTATTTTTTTTATGGTTAATTTTCAAAATTGTATTTCTCGTTTATTAATATGATTTTTTTTATAAATAATTTACTCAATAAAGTTTAAAAAATTATTGATTTTAATTATATATTTAAACATTTAACGGACCCAAATCGTCAGAGCAGCATCAGTGCTGGCACAACACGTACGTACCCGAGACTCTGGAGGGTCCATGTCTACCAGGGGCATTGAGTGTTGTGCCACCGATTTAGCACACCAACGCGAGGATTGAAATGAGCGCCACCACTTCATTCGATTAATAAATGGTCTTGATAAGCTTGAAATAAATGCATGCTTAAATAGGTCTTCAGGGCCCGTTTGGCACCACTCCCAGCTTTTTTTCTGGTTTTTTTTTTGGCTTAAAATAAGTAAAAAGTCAATCTAGTTTGGCTTTTTTGCTTTTTCTTTTTGGTGTTTTTTGCTTAGTTTTATTAGTAACTATAACCCCAAAAGCAAAAAAATCAAAAATTCTTAGCCCTTTTGATAGGGCCAAGCTTAAAAAAAACTTTGGCTTTTAAGCACTAACCAAACGGAGCCTCAAACTCAAATCGGTACTCGTAAATGAAAGTGAATGTAGGCATGGAATCAGGGGCCCGCCGCCCCCGTCTCCTTCTCCTCTTGGCCGTTTTTGTATTTTTATAAAAAAAAAAGATTTCACTAAAGGTGACGAAACCCAATTTATTAAGATTTATGAGCGGAGTCACAATAAGACAAGTAAAGTTAATTGATCATTCTAAAAAAAATTACACTATTATATTTAATAAGCTTGAAATAAATGCATGCTTAAATGTGTATTCAAATTCAATCTTGCACTGTAAATGAAAGTGAACGTAGGCATGGAGCTGCCCCGCCGCCTCCTCCTCTTGGCCGCTTTTGTATTTTTATATATAAAAAAATCAATCAGGGTGATGAAACCCAATTTATTAAGGTTCATGGGCGGAATCGCAATAGGTCAAGTGAGATTAATTGATCCCTCTAAAAAAAATTTACACTACTATATTAATAAGCTTGAAATAAATGCATGCTTAAATGTGTATTCAAACTCAACCTTGTACTGTAAATGGAAGTGAAAGTAGGCGTGGAATCAGTGGCGGCTGGGCCGCCCCCTCCTCCTCCTCTTGACTGCTTCTGTATTTTTATAAATAAATAAAAAAAAAAATCACTAAGGGGGACGAAACCCAATTTATTAAGGTTTATGGGTGGAGTCACAATAGGGAAAGTGAGGTTAATTGATCCCTCTGGCAAAAAAATAACACTACTATATTTAATATAATTTATTATAAATACAATTTTGACTAAAAAAATTAATAATTTGCTTTAAATTCTATGAATTTTATAATTTTGATTTCGTTGAACATAAGTTCTAATAATTTTGAACCCGTTGAACTTAAGTTTTGACAATTTTAACCCAACAAAAAAATTATAACTTATCTTAAATTCTATAAATTTTATAATTTTGATCTTGATGAATTGTTAATTTGAAGCCAATAAATTCTCGCTACGCCCCTGCTAAGGGCGACGATAATGCCACGATGAAGATGGTTTGTGTTGCGACAAATTTTTTTTCTGACTTTTTTGTCCTCAAAATGTAATGCGTCTCTCCCGTTCTCGCCCTCTCTCTCTCTCTCTCTCTCTCTCAAATCTTTATTTTCTTTTCTAACCAGATCTCCTACAATAGTTACCGTAGACAAGCCTTGTTGCCAAACTAATCCTTAAAACGAAATCCCCCAACTCCTCAAAATCTTAACCAAAACTCAAATAAAAATCCTCCAGAATCTCTCTCTCTCTGTCTGAAGAAGACAAATACAAATCCAGACTTGAGCAATTTATACCCCATCATCCCAATGTACCCACAAGCCCATTTTGTCAATTGGAATAAACCTTTTACCGACCGTTCAAATGATCTTCCCAAAAATTTTTCAGATTCCTTCAAATCCTATGTTTCCGATGGTTTATCGGAATACAACTATACGAGTCTCCACAAATCATGTCGGCGACTAATCTCTCAAACCGCAAGACCACCAGAAACGAGATTGCTTTAAACTAGGTTTTTGTGGAGACAAACGCGAACCGAACTCACTGTTCACCATACTCGGTTGTGAGAAGGTTAAAATTACTGCTTGTTATGCTATACTTTGTGAAATATATAAAGGGCAGATGCAGGAGAACTGAGTGGGGAAGAGAGAGAGAGAGGAGGAGGAACTCCATTTTCTAGCTAGTCATCGGCGACCGTTTTACGGCGACTTTTTCAGGAACTGATGCCGACAGTACATAGTTTTCTGTCGGTCGCTTCCTATGACATTTTTGGTGACTGGTTGCGGGTGACCAGTAGCGGAGTTACGACATGAGTAATGTTAA
>CM018895.1:26103031-26105531 GCA_009663005.1 Actinidia chinensis | reverse complement strand
GTGTCTGGGTTTATTTAAAGTCCATTCCGCACATGTGCTGTGTTGTTGGAGTTCATCATGTTCAGATTGATTATGTTGCTTCTATAAACCCTTCGTCTTTTATATAAACCGCACAGAGTTTTGATAACCAAATTGAATCTGGACCGACACAACTCTTCACCCATCCTCTCTCTATATATATATATCCGTACATTGTGTGTATATAAGAGAGATTGGATGAAGATGTTGTGTCGTCCAGATTCAATTTTGGTTATCAGAATCTGTGGGTTTAGTGTAAAGCCGAAGGTTGGTTTATGTTAAAAGGTCCATTCCGCCCATGGTGCGGGTTTGTTGGGTTCATGTTTCAAGATTGATTATTTTTGCTTCTATTAAACCCTTCGTCTTTTAAGAAACCCACCGAGTTTTGATACAAAATGAATCTGGACCGACACAACCTCTTCACCCAATCTCTCTCTCTATATAATACATACACGTATATATATATAGATAGATAATAGATATGATAGTAGATAGAGAGAGAGAGAGAGAGAGAGAGAGAGAGAATGTTATCTGGTAAGAGGGAGCGGTGGTGGCCGGACGATGTAGTACTCGCCGGAGCGCAGTCTCTCTCTGTCTCTCAGATTGAAATTTGGGTCAGCAATTGTATTCAAATTTGGGTTTTGGGTTTTAGATTTTATTATTATTATTATTACTCAAAACGACGTCGTTTTGAGTATCGGTAAACGTTTCAGTCAGTGTAGACTTACTGTAAAGAAAATACATAAAAAGTGATTAAGTGAAATAAAAAGTGTACTTTATTTTTACTTTGGCTAGATAAATACATATTGGTGTTGGAGATGGGATGTGTGCTGTGACTGCTGGTTACCGTCTTTGGTAACTTGTTTGTGAGGTACCACAAGAATCTCGTCACAGAAAGGGTAGTGAGTCTAGTGACTCTTTTGTGGGTACCACATTACCTAATCACCCAAAGAATTTAAATATAGGAGGAGATGGTGAATCCTATAAGATCTAGGCCTAAGTAGAGACCAACCTATCATGTTTTAACTAGGATAGGTATTAGAAGTGTCAAGCAAGCGGTCGGGCGGACACTGGCGGGACACGTTGAAATTTCGGCTCGGCTCGGCTCGGCACGGTGATTGATCAGGTTAGGCCATTATTTTTAGGACACGTCACAAAATGTTTATCTAAGCAAATCTTAAATAATTTTTAATTTTTGACGCATTAAAGTCATTATTAAAAAAATCACAGCATGATATGATACGAGGCATGAATGGATTGAACCGGGCCGGGCCTTGGTTTTTATCAAATGAGAATGACACGACACGAAATATGGTAAGCACGAAAATAAATGGGTCAGACAGGATCAAAAAAATCTTAAATAATTTTAGATTCTTGACATATTAAACTTGTTTATTAAAAAAAATTATGTCATGGCATGAGATACAAATAAATTGGACTAAACTTATATTTTTATCAAATGGACATAGTATAAATATGAAACCGGGATCAAAAAACGAAAATAATGGGCACACACCCTTTGACACTTCTTGTAGGAATGGGGGCCAAGGTTTGCCAATTTCTTGTGTTTAAGATATTTAAGTTTGGGCACAATTAGAGGTGTCAAACATTCCGGTCGTGTGTGCCGTGCCCTTTTTCTTTCCGTTCCAACCGTGCTTCATGGGGCCGTGTCGTGCTGGGCCCATTTACTTAACGTGCCTTGCGTGCCGTGCCTTAATCGTGCCGTGCCATTTTTAAATCGTGGCCGTGTGTGCTATTTTTTTTTTATTCGTGCCGTGACGTGCCATTTTTCACCGGGTCGTGCCGGTGTTTGGCCCCCTTTATTAATATGCTGTTGTCGTGCCGGCCCGCTTACTTAATTAGCCGTGTCTGCTGGCCCCTAAACTTAGTCGTGTGACTTTGTTCATGCCGTGCCGTGCCGGTCTACTTAATTCGTGTTGTGGCCATATCCGTTTTTTTAAATCGTGTCGTATCGGTCGCTCAAAATTTCGCCAACTAAATAGCTTTCTAAGGAGTGTAAATGACGAAATCGTTATTAACATTCCTTGGAGAATATACTGTCCTATTTGTTTAAATTTAGCAAATTTTAAATAATAATATCACAACCAACTATAAAATTGAAAAAGGTGTAGTTCCGAGGGTGTATCCACCACGCTCGTTAATAAATTAACAGTAAAAAAAATAAAATGTGAAAAAAGTGCAATTCCGATGGGTTATGCCACCACCTCGTCATATTCCAACAAGTAAAAACGAAAGACTTTCAATATCGAGGTAGATTTCAAATTCGACGAGAGTGATAATACAAACAAAGTGAATGGTGTAAACTTATCATAATTATATTGGCGATTGTGTGGTTAAGCGCATAATTATATCAATTTTTATACATATTTATTAATTATAAAAATTCAATTTTGATCTATCATTCAAATTTTTTATTTTTTATTTTATTATTGAAATTTATTTTTTTGATTTTTTCTTATTT
>CM018895.1:26028031-26033031 GCA_009663005.1 Actinidia chinensis | reverse complement strand
CTTGTTCAAAGTGGTTGTGGTGGATTTGTGTTGATGGATTTCCTAATGTAATACTTGATACTTGTATACAATGTCCCATTGATTGGCAAAAAAAAAAATAAAAATAATTATCAAATTATAATTAGATTGGGAAAATTACACTGAGGTTTGCATTTAATACATATTTTTTCTTAACGTTTGAAAAATTACACTGATCTCCCCTATCAGAGTTGATCTCCTAGTTGTGGTAAAAAAGTTTACTTAAATACCCTTATGTGTTAAATGACTTGGTTATCCTTTTGGCAAAAACCACAAGCTCTCTCCTCCTCACTCCCAACACACTTATACAATTCTCTTTTACGTTTGCAAATTACAAACTTGATCTTCCTTATCAGAGTTGATCTCCTAGCTGTAGTAAAAAAGTTTACTTAAATACCCTATGTGTGTTAAATGGCTAAGTTATCCTTTTGGAAAAAACAAAGAAAGCTCTCTCTCTCAACTCACTCACCCACACACTCACACGTACCCTAAAGAAAAAAAATAGAGCCTTTTTTATCTATCACACACAAAAATTAAATTGAGTTTAATTTTTTTTAATTTAGTTTTAATTTTTATAAAATTACACACATGTTAAATAGCATTTATTGTTTTCAAAATCACCCGAAGGAAAGATAAGAAAGCTTCAATTTGAGTTTGCTTTTATCCAAAGTACCCAAAAGAAAGTTTTAAATTAAGTTTGAATATTCCAAAAATTATCCAATAGAAAATTTTAAATTAGATTTGATTTTCCCTATATGATTAACCACCAAAGAAATGTTCAATTCTAGATTTTTGGGTTGTTGATTTGCAAATGGATTTTGAAATTTTTTATTTGAGGGTTGTTAACATGTGTACACTTACATATACATGGAGAGAGAGAGAGAGAGAGAGATGGAGGTTTGTGGTAACAGTGGGGGGGGGGTGGGGGGGTGGGGGGAGATTAATAATGGTGATGGGAGGTTTGTGGTTTCTACTGGCGGTGATGATGAGAATGAGAATAGGAGTGGGAGATATGGTGGTGGTGGTGGATGTAATATTAGAGGAGAGAGCCGGGGTGGTGGTGGTTTAATAAAATTTTTATTGTTGATATCATCCAAATTGGAAGAAATTACAGTATAACTTTAAATCTCAGGTGAAGGTGGTATAATTTTTAGAAGATGAGAGATGAATCTATATTAATTATAAACCTCAGAGAAGATTATTATAATTTTTCTCAATAGGTTTTATGAACCTATATACGTCTCACAAAATTTTAGAGGTATTTTAAAACCAGCAACCTAAAGAAGTGATTTCATTAGCTTTACACTTAAACCACCATTGTGTGGACCGCGTTAAATTCAATCCTTTCCAAGGACATAGTCCTATAGGCACTATTTGGGTCATTGGGTGTACACAAACAAAAGAAACATATGGAATTGGATTATCACATTGTTAGTGAAAAACTCCACGCAGGCTGTAAAAATTACTAGCGAATTTATATTTATGTTAGAAATTAGGCGATGAAAGAAAAACATAGTAGGTGTTGGAATTAAGAAGATTCCCCCTTAGCTTAATTAGGACGTTTTTCTTAATTTGTGATTTTTTCTTTATTCTCATTTATTTGAGTTTCCTTAGTTAGTCTTACATTATATTATAATATTGAGGTGTGTGGTGTGATTAAATAAAAATTAAGCCTTTCTAAATTCTTCGTGGTATCAGAGTCATATAAACCCTGAGCCCCACTATGCCTTACAGCACCCAAACCCTAAACCCAACAAACCACCAACGCCAGCACGATTGTCGCCTTTGTGCCCCCAGCCAACAACCACACAAATCCCCGAACAGCCAACCACCAGCCAGCAAGCCTGCACAGCGCCTGTGCCAGTCACCAGTCCAGCAGTCATGCCAGCCCATGTGTGCAGTCAACCAGCAACCAACCATCACCCTGTGCAGCCAACCACAGCCTCTGGTAGCCCAACAACTACAGCCTCTGTGAGCCCTCGCCCCACCACCAGGCACAACCATCCCGTGTGCTGCCCCTGCCTCTAACAGCCAACCAACAGCAGCCTCCTTACCCGATAACAGCCAACAACAGCCTCCTTGCCCACGCCTTGTGCAGGCCAACCGGAACAAACCCCCACATATCTTCACCACCAGCCAGCCCCAGCCCAGGACAACCAGACCAAACCAGACTCATTCCAGCAACGTACCAGAGCCCACCCCACTTTCCATGTGCAGCTACCACCCACCCCCAACCCCGCTGGTGCACAGCACCACAGTCGACAGCCAAACCCAAACACACAATCTGTCCACAGCCCAGCCCAGCCCAGACCCAATCCTAGTATGATACCTAAAAAAATAAATATAAACAAAAAATGTCTGATTAGTTTCCTAAGATTGATTATTGGTGGGTTATACGGTGATGGCTGACTCACTCAAGGAGGAGATTGCCCAAACTTCATATGGTCCCGAGCCCAATTATTGTCTCCCTCTTTCTTATTCTCACCGCTCAAAGTGTCCCGAGCGTGTTGTTGAATGGAAAGAACTTCCACTGCTGATCTTATTCGTTTCAGCTTTACCCTAGTGGAAGCGCAAGCCCCGTTTTGAATTTTGCGGAAAGGAACCAAAACTGGCAGAGGCTCCTACCGCCTTTTTAGGGTAAGTCAGGTCACCCCACTTGGATTTTGGATTCTGGGAAAGAACATTATATAACTGTGAGCTTTGCTACTTACCTCTCATGTGACTCTGTTAATCAAATCGGTTTGTATTGCTGATGAGCATCCATTCCCATTCGTAGTAAGGGAAGATGCTCGCTTATCCTCCGATATTTACCTTTCATCTGTTTATCGTTGACCACATTTGCCTATAATCTTATTCTGTCAGTCGATCTTGCAAAAATTTTAATTGTTTTTTTCGCCGTTGTTCTTACCCATCACGGTGTTACTTGCAGGACTTGTCTTCGAAGAAGATTTTGGTAGGGGGTAGGAGCAGAGAGGGGACTATACTACTGGGGATCCTTTACCATCTCGTACGTGTAGTTAGCCTTCATGTTTTCTCTCCCCCAGTTTAGAGTCGTTGTTTTAAGTCCTTCTGGTTTAAAGTCATATATTTTCTCTTTCAAAACCTTATTTTGATGGCATTACTCGTTTTTAGGGCATACTAATTTCTATTTATGCTGCCTTTTTTCCTCTTTCAATAAAAGCATGTCAAAAATTAATTTGAAATGTGTCGTTTGTGAGTTATCTAAACTACTCGTACCTCGTATATCCTAGTATGCATGTGATAACCTAAGTGTTTTTTTTTGACCTTATTCCTTCAAAATGTATGGGGTCTATCTCAGTTACTGTTCTCTCTCAACACCGCTATTATGTAACTTTCATCATAGCATGTTACACTCGTGTACTGGGTCTACCTTATGCGTATAAGTGCGGTATTTCTCACTTACCCACTTCTTACAAATGAAATCAAAAACACAGTATAAAAACTATTGTGCATAATATTCGTGTTATATAACGGTTGGGAGTATATTCACTATGAGTTCGTGCTGAAACTTAAAAATGTGGATCCTCCAACAACTCACGTGTATTACACCACCCTGACAAAAATGGGGTGTGGAGCTCGTATTACAAAATCGTCATCTTCATGTCGTTAGTTTGGGTTAGTTTGGTGTCTCTTACAGGGTATGGGAGTTCCTAAGTATTTTTGGCACATGGCTGTTCCACTCTACTATCTCATCAATCGGACTCTACTCCTAGTCGGGACTACAAGGTAAGGATCCCCTCTCCATTCCTTCAGCAACCTACTAGTACCCATTTCTTATTATTCCTGTGTCTTTGGTGCACATGTTTTGTTCAAAAGCGACAAGCCCACCCGTACCAAAACTTGATGATAGGCCCGTACGTTGTAATCTTTCTAGGGTATCATCGAATGTCCCAAGGGTAACGTGTTATGATCTTGCACTTGTCATATGTATCACTCGTTAGATTGTCACGTTTTAAAACTGTTCTATTTTTTCTGATTCTCTCCTTTCCGGATCCGGTTTAGATAGTCTGCGGCAGATGACACCATACCTCCTCTTGTTCCGCTTCCTATACTTGAGCCTCCTTCATTCCTCCTACACCAATGGTGCTTACGTTGCCCCAGTTTTGTCAAATTAAATACATTCATCTTCTGATTTCCCTCGTGCTTTCGAATTTCGTGGCCGCTTCACCAATTGGATCTCAAGAAATGCTTCCTTAATAGTGACCTCAGGAGGGACTATATATATGGATCAACCTCCAGATTTTCAGACTCAATGGAGTATTCGGGGAAGAATGTTTGTGCCTCCGACAATCTATCTATGGCTTAGTAGTCTAATAGGGCTTGCTTGGTTCCACCGCCTTCAGTGAGGTAGTCTTGTATATGGATTTTTAGTAGGGCCACTCAGATCATACTTACTTATGAATGTCAGTCTCAGGGTCGGTGCATTAATACCAATTTATATTGATACATTATTTATCACGGGGAGATGACGCTTTCTGGTTATAATTCAGTGAAAGGTGGGCTCTCAAGAAAGCTTTTTGACCATTAAGGATATGGGTCCTCTTCGCTACTTCCTGTCTTGAGTTGCTCGATCTCGCCTGGTATCTCTCTCTCCCAGCGGAAGTTATGCTCTTGCTCTCCTTGGATACAGGCATGCTGGATGTGACCGCCATCTACGCCGTATGGTACCCAAATTTGAAGATATAAGACACGATACAAAGAAAGTCAGGAGAATTGTGCCAAATCATCTGTTTATCAGCCGACTTGTGGGTCGGCTCATTAACTGGACGAATACAAGAAAGATCTTACATTTGCCTATCAGTATTGTTAGTCAGTTTATGCACTCGCCGCGTAACCTCTCATCTAGAGGCTGTGTATCACATTCTCCGGTACCTTAGGTCGTGTCCTGGTCGTAGATTATTCTATAAGTCCGCAGTCCAGTAAGGCCTCTAATGATTTATAGATGCTGACTATGAGGGGTT
>CM018895.1:26015531-26020531 GCA_009663005.1 Actinidia chinensis | reverse complement strand
GTGTAATGCCTTCATAGGAAAAATATTGCACAAAAGTTTTTGGTTGAGACTGTAAATACAACATGCTACATTGCAAATGGAGTCTATCTAAGTTGGACCAAGCAAACTCCATGATCTGTGAAAGGTAAGAAAAGCCCACTGTGAATACGTTTTTGAGTATTGGGGAGGCAAATGTTGTAATCTTGAGAGAGAAGAGACATCGGGGGAAATTTGGTTCCCGAAGTGATAAAAGAGTATTTCTTGAGTATTTTCTGAATAGAAGAGCTTATCGTAATCTATAACTTCCGTCCCTTACAGTTTTGGAATCGAATAAGTTGTGTACATTGATGTCTTCAAGTTCAATCTGAAGGTATACTTGATAAGGATTGTGATTCAGATAGTGGAGGCTATGTGAACGTAGAGAAGGTTAACAATGATAGGAGAGCTGCAACAGTGACTCAGAAGGATAAAATTAAAGATGATATTGGAATCAACCTTGAACTATCAGCTAGAGTAAAACTGAATCATCCATTGGACCAAGTGATTGGAGATGTCACCGAACCAATGGAGACTAGGCACCAGGTAATGAATGAAGTAAATTAACTATGCCTATCTTCTCGTTTGAACAAAAATAATGAAAGAGTATTAACTGATGAGTATTGGATAACTGCTATGGTATGAAGAATTAATTCAATTTTGCGTAGATGATGTGTGGGACATCTAGTCCTAGACCTAACAATGTGAAATGTGATAGGAACAAATAGATATTTAAAAATAAAATCTGATAACTTTTGGCACTATCACTAGGAATAAGACAACAAGACTATATCACATGTAATACACCAATTGAAGCAATAGTGTAATACCAACCCCGAACCGCCGAAAACACATATTTCTTAATTCTAAAATAAACTAATAATTTTGTACGAGTTTAAAACTGTGGAAGAAACCAAAACACGATAATTCGCACGTTGTCGACACCAAAAAAAACGAAATGTGCGTGCATGAGACCACGTGGTGACACGTGTCACATGTATGAGAATGTGTGGTGTTTGGGCCGAGTGTGTATGTGGAGTGTGCGCAGGCTTGATACACCTAGAAACAAAAAGGGTAGGACACATGTGCATGTGAGTGTAGTGGTGCTTTGCATGTGAAGCCAAGCCTAATAAGCTAAATTCTTAAACTTATAAAAGATGGTAAGCAATCCTAGCCTCAGCTTCATTCCATCACGAAACACAAGAGTAGAGAGAAAGGAAAAGAAGGAAAAAGATGAAAAGCAATAGGAGGGAAAGACCACAGTGCCAACACTACATATATAATTTTTTTTTCGCCGAGGTAATATTGCAAACTTCATCATACTCCTTTAATTGTTTAAGAAATTATACCTTATACCCATACCCACCGAAAATCGTATCTAGTTTTTTCATTTAAACTTACTAATACCACCACGAAATATTACACTTAAACGTTTTTTTTTTTAAAAATCAAAGCCAAATTCGAATTCAATTTTTGTCACTCCCCTTTTCTGGCCAGCCCGGTATTTTGATCCTAACTTTTTCCATCGGTGTCCGAATTACTACTTTTGATTTTAGTTGCGGTTGTGAAAGATATGAAATTATCTAAAACTTTAAATTTCCAACATTTTGTGAAATTCAAGATTAATGGTCCAAAATCGATCTGAAACTGACGGTCGAAACTGGAAGAAGATTTATGCGAAGGAAACTTAGAAAATTTTATAAATAGTTACGTATGTATAAAATTATGAAAATTTTATAGTTATAACAATTATATGTCTAGTTATTGTATATTTAATTTCATGAATTTTTAAAATGGTGTCGATAGGTAGAATAATTTATAATTTGAGCTACTGCATGAAAATCATGAACAGGAACTTGGGAAGTTTGTCTATTTGAAAATAGTTATGCAACTAAACATTTATGATATTTTTATGTAAGTAAATAAATGTGTCTATCCTCTTATGTTTAAATTCGGGTCAAATTAAGTTTGATGAATTTTATAAAAATAAATTATCGATGGCCTGTTTTTTCAAAAAAATTTAACCTGTTGCAAAGCAAATTCGAATTGTTAACGTTTGTAAATAAAGTTTTCAAATGTTTTAATATATTTATCGCGAAGCGGATATTAAATCTGACAGTTCGATATTAAATGTAGGACCCGAATTTCAGGAAGGGGGGGGTGGGGGGGGGGGGGGGGGGGGGGGGTGCTTAGCTTGCGGTGTGTATAAGAAAAAATTTTGAGCATATTTCTCGGTGAGTCTTGTATGTATTACATAGCATAAAGTAAACTGTTTTAATATATGTTCTGAAAGCATGGCTTGTGTTAAAACTGATATGTTTTATGGTTAAAAGCATGCTTTGGTTTTGATATACATGAAATTAATGAAATGTATTTGTGAAAATTATGGATGTTTTAGTCGACACATCGTTCATACGTGCCCCGTCGCTAGGGGAGAATATGCGAGGTTGATGTACTAAGGAGATCATGACAGATGAAGTGTGGGGATGATTCATACCAAAGGTTTAGGGTCGCTCCCTATTGTTTCTGGGGTGTTGTTGAACGGTAGGTGTGTCCGGCAAATTTGTCATCGTAATGAATGTAAAACTTGATTATAGTTTTTTTTGGCGTCCTGAGCCCATGAGTCCCGCGGAGGAGTGGATTTTATATTGTATCTTACTGATAGTCAAGGGATGGCCTAGGTGAGGCCATGATTGACAAAAAAGTGGTTTCATTTTCTATGTTGTTAAATGAACCTGATTTTCAATATATTTTCACATGGGGTGCATATATGTTTTTAATAACCTGACTCCACACTCAGCCTAGTGCTTTAAGACGTTGTCGAACGTACTCTTTTCAGGTGATAAAAATGAGGAAGGACACGACCTGAGGGCAAGGTGACCCTATGTAACCGAGTTTTTTGATAGTTCCTGTACTGTTTGATAGTATAAAAAATTTTTATGTTTTTTTGAACTCTGTGTAGTTGGGAACTTGTATAGTTTTTGAACTGACACAGTAGAGTTGAGGTTGTGCCGTTTGTGGCCAGAACCGTGTTGGTTTTTGTTCGAAACCATTACGCTCGTTGTCTATATTGACACGTGAGCCTGTTTTTATTTAAGATGCTTCCTTCGCATGTATTTTCATATTCAGCATGTATGTTGAATGATGTTGTATCCTAAACTGAATTGGTTGAAAAGGAAGGCCTTAGTGAGAATGAAGATTTCACTGGCCGGTCACGTGCACCTGTATTATTGGTGGGACCCATGTATAACGGGTCGGGTCCGTGACAAATAACTTTTACGAGACCTTTTCCTATTGTAAGGTTAGGTCTATCGAATTCTACTTGTCATTACTTGTCCACCTAGGCTTTAATGACTTCACTAAATTAATGTAAAGAGTGTTTTCTTAATGACATTCTCATGAAAGAAGCCTATATTGAACAAAACCCAACAGGATTTGAAGACCTTAATGCATTCTGACCATGTAATACAAGCTTACGAAAGCTAGCTCCTGATCTTGTGTATGAGAGGTTTGATCACAATTTCTATTATAGTTCGGCTTTGCTCAAATAGGGAGCCGAAAAACTTGTTGTCATAAAAAAGAATCTAATCACATTCTATTGCTCCATATAGGTGGATGACATTGTGTTTTGGTTTCTTACCTTTTGAAAAACTTGCTCACAATTGTTTCTGAACATATGAAAAGTCAATTTAAATGAGCATGATGGGTGAATTGAATTAGTTTCTAGTTTAACAGTTTTAATAGATAGATAAAAGGATCTTTATCTCTCAATCCAAATATGCTAGAGATCTAGTAAAAAATTTGAAACTTAAAATGCTAGCAAAAAAAAATGCTAGACTCTCGTGAGCACTATCTTAAGCTTAGCAAAGATACTTCAGTAAAGGATGTAGATAAAAACCTATATTATAAGTTGATGGTAGTTGACTTTACTTAACCGCAAAAGTAACATGACATCGTATTTATATTGTATTTGTGCTCGTTTTTTTTAGGCCTGTCCCCAAGAGTCACATTTGCTTGTTAGGAAACTAATCATTAATATGTTATTGGAGCACTTAGGTATGGTATCTGGTTTACCTTGGACAAAAATGCGCATATTGCTGGGTATACTTATGCAGATTGGGTAGGGTCTGCTTATGCAGACATGTATATTTTTCATCGTTTACATGTCAAGGATTTCTGGTTAAGTTTTGTGACCTTGGTAGACAATTTTTTGTGAATTCTTTTTCATTTTTTTCTAAATTCTTGGACCAATCATCTTCTGGACTGGTGCGTCTGTGGTTATTGATATTTTGTGATTGCTTTTATCGTGTTCATGTCTACCCCACAAAAATGGAAGGGACCACAAACCCTGTCTTCAATGGGTACACGTAAACGACAAGCCTCTGGGTCACGTAGTCATTCCGGCACACCTGGTGCTTCGGGTTCTCGGCAACGAGGTGACCCTCTATCCCTGGATGTCAACAAATTTAGGCTGAAAGCTGTTTTAATCGTTCTTTTCATTCATGCCCGGTGTTTATTTCTCGGGGTGTTATGTTTAGTGATTTTTTGAAAACCTTAATTTATACCTATTTTAATAAGTGGGGTTGGGATCGTCTTGCAATGATTGAGGGGGTAGTATGTTTAGAACCTGTCCGGGAGCTCTATGTGAATATTTATACTATGGACAAGGAGGCTAGAACTTTAAAATCCTATGTTTGAGGAAAGTTTTTTGATTTTTCAATTTCTGATATTTGTGGATACTACCTCATTCAACCTTTCGACCTTGAGATTGTTGGGTTTTCACTTCCTTCACTTCCTATATGGCCCTCTCGAACCCTTGCTCGCTTACGATTTGGCTAAGAGGAAGATTGGCCTATCGGTCCTTCAAGTCATCTAAAATAAAAAGGGTTAAAGGACATGTTTTGAGTCCTTAACCATGGTGTCTGCGATCTATTTTTGTGTACGTCTCACGTGAGTGAGATTGATGAGAAGCGTGCACGGTTCAT
>CM018895.1:25968031-25970531 GCA_009663005.1 Actinidia chinensis | reverse complement strand
GGAGTCACCTTAAAGCAACGGATTCAGTAGACGTACTTATTATTTAAGTGGCACGTTGCTGGTTGGATGAAAAAAATTGTTTCACGTCTTGAAGTATTTTGTCAAGTGTTTGTTTTTAGTAATTTTTTTAACCGTTGGAAATTTTGGCTTAGTTTTTTTCTCGACGTATGTTAACTACTTTGATTTTTTAGTTTTTTTTACCTTAACGAATTTGATTAATCATTTGATATATCAAAATTTTATATTTTTTATGTTTCTTTTAACTAGAGAAATTTAATAAATTCACTTGTGAGAAAAAAATATTCATTGTTACTCGACAATTTAGCGACTCTCTCCATTCTAATTTATTTATCATTTCTTGGCATTCGTTCCCTTTGCTTAGATCAATAAATATATTGTTTTGTAATAATTTTTTAAGATTTTAACACCAATCAATCGATCTCAATTATTTCGATCTTGTGTAAAAAGTTTTAAAATCATCAAAAATAATATAAATTATAAAATATAGACGAGTTTTTAAAATATCCAAAATAGTAAAAATTGACAAACATATTAGGAGGGATATATTTTTTGTTTATAGTGAATTTTTTTTTAATTTGTACAAAATCTTTCCATTTTCAGAATTCTCTCATCAAGAGAAAAAGTAAAAAATATTGATAAAATAATAATAATAAAAATAAAAAAACTCGAAAATAAAGCACTAACAAGTCATAAACTGGGATTTGTAGGTCCATTTCGTTTGGATTTCATCTCTCTTGTCCTAATAAGATGTATGGACTTTTCCTTCCTCTAATTTCCAACTGAGAAAAAAAAAGTGATTGTTTTTCTCCTTACCCATTGATAATGCCGAAGGTCTTAAGTCTTCGTGAGGAAATCTTATAAAAAGGTGCAAACAAGAGTCTCGCGAAACTCTGGCTCCGTTTGGTAATGGTTAAAAAAGTCAATCTTTTGTTAAACTTGCTATTAAAAAGAATAAGATTTTTTGATTATTTTTACTTTTTGTGCTTTAATTAGTAACAGAAAAGCAAAAAAAAACAATTCTGATTGACTTTTTTATTTATTTTAAGTAAAAAACTTTTTAAAAAATTTAAAAAAAATGATGCCAAATGGAGCCTCTGTCAACGTTCGGAAACAAGCGAATGAAAGCCGAAAGCCCGACAGTTGATGGGTTAATAAAAGAAGATGGTATGGAAGTTACCGAGAATGAGAGAGATCATCCCCCTTTGTCGGTAACTTCTCGGTAACTTCCATACCATCTTCTTTTATTAACCCATCAACTGTAACTTTCATACCATCATATATATACCATCACGAAAGCAGGCCCGTCTTTACGGTACAAAACGGCTGTCTTGACGCTTACGTTGTTTGTGCCGTAAAGACGGGCCTGCTTTCATGCACACAAATTGACTTTTTCTTTCTTACGGGGAAAAATGGAATATTTTTATTTACACATTTTAAAAAATAATATATATGATGCGTTTAGGTATAATATTACTATAAAGGATCATAATATTTATCATAACAGATTATAATAAAAAAATTATAAATTTTATTTACTATAAAAAATCGTAACATTCACTACGTAACAATTTTTATACTTTTTTTAATAACCTCGACACTTTTATAACAATTCTATAAACTTTTATGATACACAGTACTGTGTACTATAAATATTTCCATTTTATTATGACCCATTTTCCCATTTTATAAATTTTCCCATTTTACTAAGATGGAATGGAAAATTTAAATAGGCATTCTAAGAGAGAAACTATTAATCACACACCCCCTGACAAGAGTGGGGTGGTGATTTCACTAGTTTTTATTTTTTTTAATGGCAGGGCAACTATAACCCCCCTCTCTCTCCGCTTCTTCTTCTTTTTCTCATTTTTTCCTCTCTCTATCTCTCGTTTTTTCTTTTCTTTTTCTTTTTTTTTGGTTCTCTTCTCTTTTTTTTTTCTTCATTTTATATGTATTTTTTTTATTAGTTTATTTTCTTTTTTTATTATCAGTTTTTTTTATTTTTTATTTGCTTTTTTAGTTTTTTTTTCATTAGTTTTTTGTGTTTTTTTAGTTTTGTTTTAAATTTTTTATTAATTTTTTTATTTTGAAAGATAGTCTCAAATAACATTTAAAATTTTCCTTCGCTTTAGTGTTTTTATTTTTTTTTGTTATTGTTTTGGCCATTAAATTTTTACAACACTAAGAAAAATTTTAAAAAAAAATATATGTGTAAACTTTTTTATTTTATTTTTTAATTTTAATTTTGGATCATTATTGTTAAAATAAATTAAAAGACAACACAATTGTTTTTTAAAATATCATCTCCTGGTTATTAATGAAAAATAATTAATGTAAATTTTATTTATTAAAAATTTAAAAAGTATAAAAACTGTATCAAATAAAAATCTATATAAATTTGGATCCATATTGTATACTTTTTAAATTTTTATAAATATGACTCCCCGAAATCTAAAATTTAAAAAATAAACAAAAGATTACA
>CM018895.1:25928031-25935531 GCA_009663005.1 Actinidia chinensis | reverse complement strand
CAATTTCTACCTTAAAGAAGTTTTGACCTGAAATAACGTATCAACCTCATGGAATATTTGACCTGAAATAACGATTTTGCCCCTCCCTCTTTCTTTAACTACGCCCTTTGTACTCTCTCCTCTCTCTCTCGTCTTCAAGTCTTGGGAAGCAAAGGTGTATTACCGGGACACCGTAGCCGGGCCATGACCAGGCCCCAGGGAATGAAAATGACAGGAAATCAGAGCGTTCAGCCGGCCCAACAACTGGGAGGCCCAGTGCATTGTGGGGGCCCCCACAAGGAGCCCACCAAATTTTATGAGTGAACCCGTCTTCAAAAACTACACTGCTATGTCTCGACCTGCCACCTTGAGATTAATCTACCAGGTATTTTGCCAACTGAACTATGCCTTGGGGGCATAGTTGCTATAAAAATTGCATTAACAATGCGTTGATAAAGGGATGAAATTTTTAACTTTCTTCAAAAAAATTCTAAAGTTGTCATTGCGAGGTTACTTTGCAATTCAAGCATTTAATAAATGAAATCATACATAAAAAAAGTAAAAACTTCCGTAAAAAAAAATTTGACAAAGAGATTGTAATACTCCGATCTTTAATTATTCTTATTTTATTATAATAAAAAATATATATATATAAATATACTAGTAAAATTTTTGATAATTTTTTGAGAGTTTTACGATAATAAAATTTTTACCAAATTTTTTTTCTGATAAAGCGTAATGTAAAATTAGATACATTTTCCACTTTATGACATATGTCAACTATGCGTGAAGATACCATGTAGGGCATATGGTACACACGGTAATGGTGATTCATTACCAAACACACCAAACCTATTAATTAAATTTAAAAAGTTGAACTTATTTACTTGTAATAATTGAGAAAGAAAGGGAAAAAAAAGAGAGAAAAAGAGAGGTGCGGAGGAAGAGGGAAAAGAGGGAAGCAAGAGAGAGAAAAAGTTTTGAGAAACGTGGAACACGTGGGCTTAGTTTTTGCTGCCTAACGCATGGTGGGACCCACCTACGTATATGAAAGAGGGGGCAAGTGTGAGGTTCCAGGCTGTTCTTGGGGCTTGTTCTTGGTATTTATATAGCACGCGAGAGAGGGTGAGTTATTCTAACAAGAGATGAGGATACGCATGAGAGAGAGCCTTAAGGTTAGATAGAGAAAGCATCTCCAATTGTCCTCTTTGCCCAAATATGAGAAAAATTATTTGGTGTGATTATTGTAAGAGGACAAACTATACAATGACGTAACCCAGTCTTATTAGGGCAGGAATCTCCGATGAGCTGTCGCTTCATAGCGAGCTCGGTGGTTCCCTGCGCCGTAACTCGGTGCGAACACCATTCGACATAGGCCTTGCTAGGGCAGAGGTCCCGACCAGCCATCGCCACGAAATGATCTCGGAAAGCCTCTGTGCCGGAGCTCGGAGAAATCAACACTACAGACGATGCCCTCCCGAACTAAACCCATCATTATCCCCGAGGCACCGTTTCTTAGCACTCGAAATAATAACTGCGCTGAAAGCTTGGAAGGGGGCAACGATCGGCGATAATCCCAAGGAATGACAGGGGATAGAAGGTGACTTGCACGGCAGAGTACCTTCTGACGGGCCCCCTGCCCAGATTGAGACGTCGGCAGTTGATGGTAAGTTACCAGCCACGCCGCAAAGGCATGGCCGGGTTAGCCATACACTCATTAATACAACAAGCGTTGAGCCACGCGCTGAGTTCAGGTATAACTTTCGGTCTCTAAGATTCTAGACGTCTAACTTAACCGTCAGAAAGTCGTTTTTCAAAAATAACTCTGGCGGCCATCCTCACTGTTGCTGTGCTCACAGGCAAGGCATCGCAAGTTAGACGCTCAGGAGGTCAGGGCTACCCACGCAGCCGCAGAACGCTGCGGATGTCTATCCTCAATTTTCTTTCATCTTTTCATATAACAACCCCACAGTTATCTATGATAATGAGAGATAGGACGTAGAATCAACAATGAGATGATATTCGATCGAGGTAAAAATTCAGTATATTATTCATGGCTGACAGATCAACATATCTATTGGTCTTGATTCTGATTGAGGTAAGTAGAGGTATACAATATGCTTCTTAAATTTCAGAGTACTTTCATAAATATTGAATTTTTGTATTCATCTTGAGCATGTGTGCTATCTATTGAAATTCATGGTGTTTTATTTGAATTATGATCTATATGAATTCATTTTATGATGGCTAAATAATATGAAATTGATTGGTACATTAACTAAGTGAACTCGCCAATAACTTAACCAACATCCGAATAAGCCAGAAAAGCTAGGTAAGATGGGCTAGGCCGACAACTAGTGATGTATCGAAAAAAATTGAGTACCAGGTCATTCATGATTTGATGATTCATTGAGCTATTCTAAAACTATAATTGAGCTATTATTGAATTGAGCATTATTCTTGTTATATTGTATATTTTTTCGCTTAAAATAATTTTTCATGTTGACGTGAGAGTTTGGGTAATGCGAGAGGGGATGGGTGAAAGATATTGAGATTTTTTATCATGTTGTCTTGAATTTGTTATGAGATATTATAATATATTTTTTTGAGGCTATTGTATATTTGAGAAGAATAGTGCTCTGATTTATATATAAAATAACACAATTATTGATTTAATTAACGGTCGAGAGAATTGAGTCATTATAATTTGGTATCAAAGCTTAGACTTTAGATCTTACGTAGAATCATGTGGGAGGTTTAAGTAGTAGATCTTACATGTGATCGTGTATGAGGTTTAGGCGGTAAATCTTACATGGGATTGTATGAGAAGTACGAATTTTTAGGTATATATTTTATAATTTTGAAGTTAGATTACCTAAAATGTGATTTTTGATAATTCTCAATCGGTTGAACCTTTGTCTAAACCGGTTGGGAGTTGCCAAAGGTGGTTTCTGCTATTCTCAACTGCCAAAATTTTTTTCTGAATTGGTTGAGGTTAAAAATAAATGATATAAAAGTGCGCAATGAAAGCATGTATTTTCGTTTCAAATACTTTTGATATTAACACATAATAAGACCTTCAGATGAAATTTTTTTAAGGGGTAAGAATGTAATACTCTGTCCCTTAATTATTTTTACCTTATTATAGTAATAAAAATATATAAATACATCGGTAGAATTTTAGTAAACTTTTAGATTTTTACGATAATAGAATCTTCACCCGGAAATATTTTCTAATAAAGCGTAACAGAAAGCTGAACCCATATTCCACTTTAGGACACATGTTAACTATGCATGGAGAGACCATGTGGATTCATGAGATCCACATGGTGGTGGTGACTCACCACTAAACACAATAAATCTATTAACTAAGTCAAAAAAATTGGACTTATTTGCAATTGAGAGAGAGAGAAAAAAGAGAAAAAGAGAGGCGCGGAGGAAGAGAGAAAAGAGGGAAGCAAGAAAGAGAAAAAGTTTGAGAAAAGTGGAACACACGGGCTCGGTTTTTGGTACCTAACAAATGGTGGGACACACCTAAGTGTGTGAAAGAGTGGGCGAGTGTGAGGTTTCAGGTTGTTCTTTGGCCTTGTTCTTTGTACTTATATAGCATGAGAGAGAGGTGAGTTATTCTAACAAGAGATGAGGAAATAGAGGAGAGAGGCCAAGGTTAGAGAGAGAAAGCATCTCCAATTTTCCTTTTCCTTCTCGCCAAAGATGAGGAAAATTATCTAGTGTGGTCATCTATGATAATGAGAGATAGGACGCAGAATCAACGGTGAGATAATATCTAATCAAGATGAAAAATCAAGTTGATGTAGGAGTTCGGAAAATGCGAGAGGGGTTAGGTGAAAGATTTGGAGATTTTTGATCATGTTGTATTGAATTAGTTAGGGGACATTGTAATATGAATTTTTGGAGACTATTGTATATTTGAGGAGAATAGTGCTATGATTTGTACATAAAGGAACACAATTATTGATTTAGCTAACGGCCATGAAAAT
The DNA here is from genome assembly GCA_009663005.1 of Actinidia chinensis. Classification (NCBI taxonomy): domain Eukaryota; kingdom Viridiplantae; phylum Streptophyta; class Magnoliopsida; order Ericales; family Actinidiaceae; genus Actinidia; species Actinidia chinensis. The sequence continues at coordinate 25,931,551 of CM018895.1, read as the reverse complement.
CATGTCGTTACAATTTGGTATCGAAGCTTAGGTTTTAGATCTTACATGGAATAGTGTGGGAGGTTTAGACAATAAATCTTACATGGAATCATGTACGAGGTGGTACATTTTACATGAGATTGTGTGGGAGGTACGAATTTTGAAGTATATATTTTCTTATTTCGAATTTAGATTACCCAAAATGTGATTTCTGATAATTCTCAATTGATTAAAAAATTCAACCAGCTGGGAACAAGCAGTGAACTAAATTAGTAATCTTCTACCGGTTGAGGAGAAGTTCAATTGATTATTGATTTAATTAACGGTCATGAGAATCAGATCGTTACAATTTGGTATTAGAGTTTAGGCTTTAAATCTTACATGGGATCTTGTGGGAGATTTAAGCGGTACATCTTACATGAGATTGTGTGAGAGGTACGAATTTTTAAGTATATATTTTCTAATTTCGAATTTAGATTCCCAAAATGTAATTTTTGATAATTCTCAATCGGTTGAAAAGTTCACCTAGTTGGGAACAAGAAGTGGCCTAAATTGATAATCTTCCACCGATTGAGGAGAAGTTCAACTGGTTGAGAAGGGTTCTACCGATTTAAAAAAAATCAAACGGTTGAGAACAAGCTGTAGCTGAAATTGCTATGTTCGATTGGTCCATATAAAAGTTCGACTGGTCCAGCATGAGCAAATGACTAATTGGGTACATTTGACCAGTCCAGATGAAAGTTTGACTGGATCAGCATGAGCGGAAGACTAATTGGGTACGTTTGATCGATCGAGAGGAAAGTTCAACTAGTCCAACATGAGCATTGGGTAGACTTCTACCGATTGAAAAAAAAAGGTTCAACCAATTCAACATGAGAAGAAGGCTCAAACATATATTCTCAACCGGTCGAGCTCTTGCCTCAATCGGTCCAACTAAAAAAAATAAAAAAATTAATTTTCTTAGCTCACATTCTAAGCCTGTTTTGGGCTACTTAACCTCCAAATCAATAAATACACATTAGAAGCAAAGTTATAAAAAAAATATAGGTAGTTATATTACGTAACCCGGATCTAATAAAAAAGATTGTACGAAGGATTTAAGCCCAAAATACTAGACGTGGTTTGGAGACAAAAATAAAATATAGTCTTTATTTAAATTTTAGTCCTAAAACGGCTTACATGTGTCATATCTTCAACGTATTGAACTTTTTCTATTATAGATTATATTACTCTTAGATCAAATAATTAAGTACTTCCTAAAGTGGAAGAAAATCACATAAACTAAAATACTCAAAAAATGATTTACTTTGAATTAAAAAGTTTTTTGTTCTATATCTATTTCTTTGTTTTTTCCTTTTCATTTCTTCTCTCTTTCGACAGCTCTCTCTCTTTTTATTTCTTTCTCTATTCTTACAATCAAGTAAGTTCAATTTTTTGAACTTAGTTGGTGATGTTGGTGATGACTCACCACCATGTGGACCTTATGGCTCCACATAGTCTCTTCATGCATGGTTGACATGTGTCCTAAAATGAGACATGTGTCTAGCTTGCTGTTACGCTTTATCAAAAAATCTTTTCGGGTGAAAATTCTATTATCGTAAAAATTCTGAAAAATTATTAAAATTCTACCAGTGTATTTATATATATATTCTTACTATAATAAGATAAAAATAATTAAGGGTCGATGTATTACATTTTCTTCGAGTATAATTATCTTGAATGATAAAAAAATTTCTTAACTAGTTGAGTAGTAGGTCTTAATGAGTGGAATCTCACTGGCTGATTTCGACGATACATGTGTTAAGGGTGGGCTCACATGTATAAATAGGTTGAGTTGTGACAAAAATCTATATAATTACAATGGGTTAGGCCCATTTGGATTTTGGATAAAATTTTTGAGATTTTTTTGCTGCGTTGGTTTCTTAGTTTTAGCAAAAAAAATTATTGTTTGGTAAAATTTAGACATTTTAAATTCTTCTTGATGAAAGAAATTCGAAAATATAAAAATATTATCTAATTTGAAAAAAATATTACTAAATACGAAAAAAATTATTTTTATAAAAAAAATGTAAAAATAGTTTTTTTTTGTCTTCAATTAACTTTTTCTAATTTCGATTAAATTTTTATGTTTTTAGACTTCTCTCATCAATATGAAACGAAAAAATATTAAATTTTAATCGAATGGAGAAACTAGTGAAGAAAACTATTTTTATTAAAAAAATATATATAAAAATAATTTTTTCGTCTTCAGTTAACTTTTTTCTAACTTACATGATAACTTTAAGTTTTCAGACTTCACTCGTTAAGATCAGGCCCGGCCCTGGGGTAAGCCCAGCAAGCCCATGGGCCTGCACCCCCAGGGCAAAAAAAAACAAAAAAAATTGTTTACTTCTATATTTCGTTTGCCCTACGCAGCCCTAGACTTTGATCTCAGAAAACCTTTTATCATTCTCATACAAAACAAAGAGAGACAGAGAGCGAAGACGATTGAAGAGAGAGAGGACATTTGGATCCCCTTCGGTGATTTTAAAACCCAACTGCGTGTGGTTTTCTTGGGGTCTTTGTAAGGGCTCCAATCCCCTCTCCTTTTATTGTTTATTTATTGTTTCATAGTTATGTTCTGTGTTAAAATATATAGCATCCCATCTGCCTCAGTTGGTGTAAATTTGTATGATCTGTACATTATTTATGTACATACTGATTTTGAAAAGCATTTTCGTTGCGCACACAAAGTTGTTTGATGAAATGGCCAACAGAAATAAATAAATAAGAAACTTATTATGGTTTTGATGTTGTGAACACAATTTGAGAGATTCTGGAACACAATCATTCGATGGTATAGGCTATAGGAAATAAACTGATAAAAGCAAAGTCCACAAATACAATTTTCTAAATTGAACACAATGTGTTTGTTGTAATGCCTAGCTTAAAAATAAAGAACTTGTATTTGTGCTAAAAATAAAATTTTAGAGATTTATGTTTTCCCTACAAATACAAATGAAAAAAAAAGAACGAAGTACATACAAAATCATTACAACTTCTGACTACATAATTACAAACTCAATGTTGAGAAATCAGATGTTGTAATTTGTATTTTAAATGGTGTATAACTTTTGGACACCTATACTCAAGTTGATTTTGAGTTGACAATGAAAGGCTAGTTGTGGAGGTTTTGGGTATTTTGGAAACAATTGTAGTGATGATCAGGTTTACCCAATGTAATTTCGGCAATATAAATGAAGTAAAATAAAATTTTTTGTTAATTCTTGGGATCGAATAGTAATTTGCATATGAGAGGCAATTTTATTTATTTTTGGTAAAGATGCAATGCTTTATCTTTATAAATTTGAGACTAATTTTCTACTGCGCACACATCCATATCCCTTCTAGGTTTCCAAGATTCATCCTAATTTCCCGCACTCCTTAGGAAATGACAGGTTACAATGTGAGCCAGCCTTGCTTATCAAATAAAGAAGTCACTAAATTACTTTCCGTGGGAAAGATTTTCAATAAATGTCAAGCTGACACTTGTGGAACTTTA
>CM018895.1:25873031-25875531 GCA_009663005.1 Actinidia chinensis | reverse complement strand
AAGGAAACCTTAATTTAATGACGCAACGACATTTTAATAATGATTATTCAATGTAATAGTAGAATTAGAAATATGAGTTCTCGTTTTTAACTTGACCCTTGTTATAAAGAGAGAGAAAGAAAAAAACATCATTTGGTTGGCTAGAGGGGTTGATATGTAATTACACATGCAATTTCCTCATTTATCACTGTAATATTTGTATTGGGTGATCACTAGCTAGGGTTTTATTCCTATCCCTTGATGGAATTAGCTAGGCTGGACATGTTATCCCCACATAAATTATTCAAAAATAACTTATCTGACCAAGGACATTTCAGTCATTTTCACAAAAAGCTATGTTCTCGATAAGTTGTTCAATCGAAAGTTGTGCTTGGGATTAGTTTTCTCGTAGTAGTTTATCGGACTTTAGATTGGGGATAACATACGCTAATGTGGTGCTTGAGATCAGCTTTCAATAATAGTAACTAGTAATTAATCGGAATTTAAACATCTTATATGGCTAATCACGTGGCATAAATGACATTATTATTTTTCTTTCAAAATATGACGATAAAGATAAAGTTATATCAATATCATTATTCGACTTTAGATGGATTTTACACGCGTCCATCAAATTACAAACATGATAGATTGATTGTAATACCAAAAAAATTAAATGTTAAATTCGGGCTAAACTACGAGTATGGAGTAAAAAGACAAAAATACTCTCATACGAGCATATTGCATAGAATTAACATTTTTATTAGCAGCACTAACATAATTGATGTCAATATTACGCTTTAAATTCTCTTTAACTTGAAAACTATAACCAGTTCTATGCACAATGAAAAATTCATAGGGGTTCAAGATAGGGTTTCAAATTTTTCCTGATTTGATTAAAATTCTAGGAACCAGTCAGATTGTGTTCTATTACCCTTCCAAATGGTTCAAGATCAAAATCTCAGCACGAGTTAACGATCTTTCGTTGAATTCTATAGAAATCTACTTGGTTCCAGTTCCTCGTGTACTCCCATTGATAGAAATGTCCTGCTGGAAGGGAGGTTAGTGAATGATGACGCAAGCTACTGCTTTGTTAGTGCCTATCACTATAAGGAATCAAAGATTCCTTAGTTAGCAATAAGGGATGACAACGCACTGTACGGACGGTTTTATTCTGTCTCTTTTCTTTTAGAGGGCTTGGAGTAAATAGGAAAGATTTTGTGAACCATCAAGGAATTTTTCTTTTCTTCGGGTCAATCCTCAAAAAGATGAACCATTCGGTGTTGCCTTGGTTCCAAACATGTATGCATCTAAGGTGGACGGTTTCGGCCAATCGCTTGTGTGCATGTGTCATACAGGTGATTTCCAACGATCTGGCTGCCAGGTTTTCTGGGCTACACTTCGAATCTGATAGTCCTGCTCAGGCAGCCTTTGTCGGGGCAGAAGCATGGTGGACAACATTCATCTAGTCAGGAGCTCCTTACAATATGGATTGAGTAGGATATCACCTCGATGTATCATGAGATGATCTTAAAGAAAGGCTTATGACACATCAATGGAGTTTGTGAGGGAAGTGCTCATGGGTTTGATTTCCTAATCTGTTTGTAATTGATTTATGCAGTGCGTCTCTACCACTGCATATTCTATTTTCTATAGACGGATCCATGCATGGATTTCTTAGGTAAGTCAAGGTATTAGACAAGGGGACCTAATATCCCCCTTCCTATTTGCTTATGCCTAGAGTATCTTTCAAGAGCCTTAATCAATTGAAGGACAACCGGGATTCAATTCTCCCATCCCAAATGTTTCAAGGTCTAATATCACACATTTGTGGCGTCCGCTTGGATGATCTTATGTTATCTCTTAGAGGGGATGTAGAGTCCGTCCAGCTCTTGATGAATAAGATGAGGAAGATTTGGGGATTGTTCTGGGCTTGAGTCATTATGGAACAATCTAATCTTTTATGCAGCTGGAATTTCTAGGATGACCTGGAGCTATCAAGTCCATATCTGTAGTTTCTGAGGGAAGATTCCCATTCACGTATTAGTTTGCCTGTTGCTTCACTAAGCTGACCATTGCTCAATTCCATCCTTTCACTACAGAATAGCAGGGTACTTAAATGCTTGGGCTGGTATGAAGCTATCTTACCAGGCAGATGTAATTGATAAGATCCCTATTACAGGAGTGCGAATGTTTCTTGTTCTGGCAAGTCTGTCTCCCTGCTGGGATTAGAGATAGGCTCATCCTGATGTGTAGGAACTCCTTTGGGGAGGTCCATGTTATGTTTTCAAAAAGGCTCGTTGCAGGGAATCTATATCCTCCCAAAAGGCAGGAGGACTGGTTTTAAGAATTTAGAAGCATGGAACTGGCTCTGCTCTCCCAGTAATCTCCTCTTGAACTTTCCAAGCAACAAAAGACTCCTTATGGGTTCGGTGGATTCATTAAATCACTTACAAAACTCCTCGCTATGGACGATAATGGAAGGAAGCAGATTGCCAATGCTCAGAAATACTATCCCATC
>CM018895.1:25693031-25700531 GCA_009663005.1 Actinidia chinensis | reverse complement strand
GGGCAGAAACTTGGCCCGCGCCAGACAGCGAGTGTCACCCAATACCTAGCTCTGATACCATATTAGAGAGACTCAAAAGGTCCAACCTAAAATCAATTGACAATAAGTGAAGTAGCATCTAGATTATATGTGATAAGTTTGGGTGGTTTAAGTAAGTGACGTGGAACTAAAACTTCTAACAAGCCATCTCACTTTAAATTATTTGCTTGAATGTGAACTTTTGGAGGCATTGCAAAACGTATATTATCGAATCGTGCTTACCCAAGCTCAGCTTGAGCTTGACTTGTTCCAAACTTTTTGGCTCATGGCTTTGTGAAGCCAAACCCAAGATTGACTTATTTTTTTGCCCAGTTTTACAAAGTTGAGTATAAAAGTCAAGCCAAACTTAACTAAGGCCACATTTGACTCAGTTCATCTCATGTAAAAGGCCTAACCCTAAGAATGACCTCCGGAGCCTCTAGGCATTCCTTGGTGGGTGCTACATAGAAGGTCATTCAACCATATAGCGTTAAGTTGCGGACTCGCATATTGGTGGTGCACATACCCATACTTAAGATATTAAGTACGGTTCGCCAAGGTCTGGAAGGCACACCCACCAACATTTTTGCTTAAATGCCCAGATGGCTGGCCATTTGAGAAGGTTTGAACTTAAGAACCCTACGTCTTTGCCATCAAAACAACCCACTTTGTTGTTCATCTCATGTAAGTACAAGTATAAACGCGTAAAATCAAACATAGAATGTGATTGAGTGCAGCAATGGTAAAAATGATAAGACACTTTTAAGACTCATGGCAGGTTATCAACCAGCAGTAGTTTCACAGCATAGCCGTGTGTCCTCTATACCACTTCAAATTTGAGTGAAACAAACCGCTTGTCTTCATTGCTGAGATGAGGTCAATCGACGACTACAGAATTTTAGTCCAGCCTTGCTGAGCGTGAGCAAGATCAGAGGTTAATTGAACCGCATTCAATCGCCTCCGAAATCAGCAAGTCTCTACTTGCCTTGCCTACACCCTTAAACCTTAACCTAAAATCACGTTATCCTATAGATCTATATATTATTTATACATATGAATATAAAGGTGGCCTTCTCAAATTTGACACAGCTCCTGAAGCCACATCCAAGTGCAAGTACTAGCTACTTACAACAATAAAAATTGTATGGAATAATTTCACTTACCCGCCAATGGTTATCTACAAAGTTGGCTATCTCACGCACTTTATTTCTGAGTTGAGACTTTGAAATGGAGGGGAACTTCTGTTGCAACGATTCTACCACCTTGTTAATACCCTGTGAACATGATTGAATTGCAGATACCTGAAAGATAGTTTAAATTTGTTTGAGCCACAAAGTAGAGATGCTCATAAACTAAAAAGATGCATAACAAAAAGAAGAGTGTACTCATAACATTGTTCAAGTCTTCAAGACTACATGCATAACTAATTTAAGGTTTCAAAGTTACTAAGGTAACTAATCATTCTTTGAAGCATTATATATCATTTGCATCAGGCTATTGGCATCCCCGATGAGGAAAGATTTTTGATATCTGCTGAAAAAAGAGTACTTACAATCTGAGGTAAATTTGAATCAGATAGAGTGGGCGTAGGTGCCACTGGAATGGTGCAGTCCTTGCTATTTGTTGTGCAAGTGTTTTGATCCTCTTCTCGGAGAGTAATATCAATTGATATCTCTATAGTTGGGCCACCAGGGAACAAACACATGCTTAGTGCTTGCAGACACATCTGTTCAAGTTTTGGAGTACCAGAGAGCTCTTCAGTCATTAACAATGAGGCCTTTTCATGCATTAAATTCGATATAATCAATGGCTGATTGTTCCGAAGAGCACGCTCAGTTAAGTTGTGTAAATACTTCTGCTGTCGAAGCAATACACACATGTCATCACTCTCCAACTTCTGCTCACAACCAGGTAACTGCTTGGTCTCCTCAACTAAGCAATGGAATTCTTTCCTATCTACTTGTACTCCCTGCATGCAGAATTTTAAAAGAGTTACAGATTGAATGACTTTCAGGCTTTCTAATCATATATAACACATGATAAGACAGCTGGCTCTTAGAAAGAGCGTTCTCTGAAGCTGTATTAGAAAGTAAATAGGCACTTTATAACTATGAGCACTCAAAGTTTTAGTATTTCTAAAAAAGCACTGCTACACATGTAAACTCAGGTCAAAGCCCAAGACTCGCACAGTAGTGATTGGCTAGCACATGGGGCCCACTGAATAACAACCAATCAGTGGAAAGCCCAATGTTGCGCTTGGTTTAGATTATCATCTGCAAATCATTTTCCGTTCTAAAATGCTGATCATCCTATATGGAGATGATAAATTAAATGGCTAAAAGGTGAAAATTTTCAGAACACTAATCTTATTATGTACCTGTGGCAGGTATTTTTGAACAGTTTGAGTTGTGAAAATACTAAAATTTTGTCTTTGCAAGATCAACAAGTCAGTAAGCATAGTTCCATCAAATTTTGTTTTGTTGCTGCAGTGATAGTCTTTCTGAACAGTTTGGGCTTTGTGAAGAACAAGTGTTTATGTATACAGTGTTTATGTATACAATATAAGTGCCATCATCTTGCTAAAAGATAGGCAGACCTCAAGGGCAAGGAAGAAAGGAAAATTTATCTCTTAAATGGAAAACATTTTCATAAAAATTAAACCGCCCATAAACCACAGAAAAAAAAATTTATGGAAAAAGAAAATAACTCAAAACTTTTTCCGGAACAAGGAACAAAGACATCTACAAATTTTGTTGAAGTTCACAAAAAATGAAATACAACGGAACTAAGGACTCCATTTGTATGTACTCATGTCAAATATGATGTAACTTAATGTGATACTAGTCCTTAAAAATGTTTAACTGCTGGTACGGATCCTTAGATCGACATGATATCAAACTTCATTTAATATAGTGAAGTTGAACAATTATAAAATCAAAATGGTAATATAGTGGTTTAAAACCATAAAAGTACCTCATTTTCTGAGAGAGATCCATCAGGTACAAAGAAGCCATCTTCGCTATCTTGTTCGTCATCAGCTCTTGAAATCCCTTCCTCTAAAATTTCCTCTTCGTCATCTTTATCACAATCCGACAAGCCTTCACCAGGTTCCTCCTGAAACAATGAAATGTTAGTTGTAGACATCCTTACAACCACTGTAAATGAGTAACAAATTCGGATATACCTCTTCCCATTCTTCATCACTATCAATATCATAATCCAAATCTGGATCCTTCCTAAGAGGTTGTCGTGGACTAATGACCTTGCTGAAAAGACAAAAGAACATGAAATCGATATGATGTACCAAATACCCCATGTAGTCAAAACATTTGTACATATCCCATAGGTATTGGTAGATTATAGGGGCAAACTTGCTAACAAAAGGGTAAGGAGTGCATTACATTGAAATGCAAAATAGGAATTTAGAACCATATAACTTACACATTTATTCATGGAAAAGTAAAAGTATAAAAGGCCAAACCAATATACATTACTGAAAATGAAAGGAACTAAGATGAAATATCACTCCTATAAATTCAAGATAGGGTGATTGGGCATCTAACCAACGATGTCTCATGAGATGATTGTAATTATATTGAATAGTTAGGGTAAACACAACAAATTGTAAAGTGGAATATCACTTCTCCACATTTCATAACCAGATCATTAGGGCGCAGTGCAGGCAAAACAACTCATGAGCCAGCTCTAGATAGTAGATACCCATAACTTTGCCTGGTGCACCATGTGATCACCTTGGGACAGAAGGTGAGAGTATATGCAAGTTGCATCTAACATAGGCCAGATCAATTTACTTGGGTAAGGCTTCATTGAGACAGAACGTAAGAGTATTGGGGAAATTAAGGTGACTACTATGCTGAAAGCTTAAAGAAACATTAACTCAAGAAACAAGTAATTTACCTTTTCTTAGGACAAGTACCATAAAATGCAGGTCTATGGCTCTTATCAAATTGCAACAACTGCTTACTCCTGTAATGCCTTTGACTACTGGAAACAGAACTATCTGCATTAGTATCACAAGAACTGCCATAAACTTTTATTTCACCCCATCCATCATCAAGCTTCTCTATGGTCAACTCATTATCATGGGTCGGCCATCTCTTTGTACTTAGCTTGAGTTTGTTGATTGCTTCTGTCTTAGGCTTTCTTCGTATGCCCCAATGCTGTTTCCTGTTTGAACGAATTGCCTGACCCAAGGAATGCCAAGAAATCAAGTGTGACCTGCAAATTTAACAAATAGAGATTATGGACTTGTGGAAACCAAGATTGACAAATTCAAAAGAACAAGGGAGCTGACAAAAAATAAAAGAAAGCCTACTTGTGAATATCCTCTGCAGTAATGTGATCTTTTAGTGCAAGAGCCCGGTCCATTGACAGAGTTACTGATTCAGGCCTCTTTTCATTTCCCTTGGAGGGCGAATCAGACATTGCTGCTTTTGTTGAAGACTGGTCATTCTGGCAAGTTGAATTATTCTTGCTTCTTTTAAGAAAACGCTCCATGATTGACGCTTGCTTTTTCAAGGACTGTTGCTTCTTTTGTTCAGCTTTTTCCTTCTCCTTGCGTCGTTGATCTTTCTCTGCTTCCTCTTGTTGCCTTTTTATCTGTTTCTTCCATTCAAATTCTTCTTTTTCGCGGCGTTTTTCCTCTTTTTCTGCCTCTTCTTGCAACCGCTTTAGCTTCTTTTCCTGAAACACCATCAAAAGTTCAGAAAACATAAAACCAGTAAACTGATAAAGGTTTTAAACTATTAACCCAGCAACAGGGCTACCCGGATATAGCTCACGGGGACGATAATTGACTCTATATGCCAAATATGCAATAGAATATTTTCCTAATTCTTAAAATTTATAATACAAAAGATCTAATGTTAAATTATTGACCACCAACTCCTCTAAAAGCTTAAGTTATTAGCATAAGGCCTTTGGTTAATGGATGCTGCAATTATCTTTTCTAGGGAGTTGTATCCTGGCTTGGGATAAATGCTAATTTAATATGTTTGCACTCTGAGGGTACATATTAAACAAATGTTTGTTATTTAATTGTCAGAAAAATCAAACAAGCTTTTCAGAAATTTATGGGAACATGGTTATCATTGTTGAAAGGAGAGAAATAGATGTTGAAATTACAAATAATTAAAGTTACCCCTTTCTAATTGAGTGGGGGCTCAATAACTTATGTTGGTATTAGATAACAAATCACACATTCAAACCTCACCTCCTACCTAAAAATAAAATACTTGCACGTGGTTGGCCCGCTTATGGAGTAGAGCCTAATCACACGTGAGGGGACATGTTGAAAATATAGACAAAAAGTATACATAAACTCACACTTTGCAACTTCTCTTTTTTAAGTTTCCGATCCAACCTTCTTTTCTCCTTCTCAGCTTCTCATTTATCTCTGTCCAGTTTCTTGATTAGCTGTTTCTCTCCTCTTTTTGCTTCCTTGTTGGCCCTAGTAAAATGAATAAACTACGATTAAAGAACATAAAATAAAGCGACGAACCACCCCATAGAAGTCCAAAAGTACATACATGTTGGCACTATTTTTCTGCTCCATACTTTTCACTAACAAGCGGATATCTGCCTCGATTAAAACTTTACCCAGCCTTTCTGATGCTTTTGTGAGATTGTTTCTATGGTTTTGGTGATTCTCTAACTTCTCCAATACAGTTATCATTTCTGAAATGAACCAAACAATTATTATCCAACTGTATCACCAAGTAAAAATATTCATGTATAATAGAAAAGTGGTTGTTCAACCAGATTATGCATTTGTAATACCAAGTCACAACAGGGACCACCAACTAAAATTTGGTAACGGTTTACCAGATGAGAGAGGAAGCACTCCATTCAAAGAAAATATTATTGTGAAATCCTGACATACGAGCAACGCATACTGAACATTAACCACATACCCTCATGCAAAGCCATCTACAGATAAACTGATTTCACTGGTGGTTCTGATTGGTATCAAGCAGTTCATTAACTCCGATTGGTTCTGGAGCCTTATCTGAAATCAACCCCGGCCGACAGTCTTATATATTCCTTCTGGTGTCACAACAATATCGACGAGATCCATTTTTGTTATATTGATGGATATCTGATGAACAAGTGATTTCAATCTCTTCAATTTTTTTGTGTTTGGGTCCTCAAGACAAACGCAAGATAGCAAGCCTTGTTTCTGCAAGGCTTCAGCACAGTGGGTTGATGTGGAGATGAAGATGCAAAAGATACTGAAAGGTGGGAGAGGGAGCCCAAGGCTAAATCACAAGACTACCCTTCTTTAGTATTACTAAGAAGCTACTGACCTACGGCATTGAAATGAGAAGATGAGGTAATTTGGTCCTATAAGTGGGGAGTTTGCTAATGACTAACGGCACTCCATTGGCAGGAAAATTGGCAATTCTCTTACATAGGTCAAGATGCACCCAATAGCTGCAACATCTTAGTCCCAGTCTTATGTTCGTATTTCCCACTATAATCACCAAATTTTTCATGAATAAAATTACAACATAAATTAATTTACAAGGTGCTTTTACAGCTAAACCTGCAATATACTTAAAAAAAATGAGCACAAGGCAATATTTCAGAAAATACATTCATACTTACCAGACACAGCAGTAATCCTCTCATGGATATTTTTACGACAAGTCTGCCGAGTCTTCAGTGTTCCACGCACAGATTTTGGCATTAACTTTAAGTCCCTTGTCTACATTCAAAACAACCATAGTTCAAGTGAGTCAGCCAATGCCTGTTGGAGAACAGTAAAAACACGTGCAACGGGAATTGGGGAAAAGATATAATATTTCCAACAGTGTTTTTAAAGGCGAGGCGTTTTCTCCCTCATGAGGCGAGGCGTAAGTCTCGAGGCGTTGGAGCATAAGCATTTAGAATTTTAATGTTTTATAATTAATAAAAATATTAAATTATTTAGAAAATTCTAAATATGAATTAGAATAACAAAAGAAACTAAATAAAATTATAAAAGCTCCCTCTAATCCTATGTGGGTGTGTTTATATGTTAATACAAGTATATGGTTAAAGTTCTATTACTTTGATAAGCTAAAATTATATCCATATGTCAGTCTACTTCATACGAATATTTAAAATTAGACATATTGCATATCAGTTGTGGTCGGATGACTTCAATCACCTCTCTACTTCTCTGTTATTTTATTTATTTAAGTTGTATAACTAATGCATGTCTATATTCCAAACATTCTCACAAATAGTCACTTCTGAGTTCTGACATTTGTTCCCTAGATTCAGTCTCATTCGTTTTGTTCAATTTTTTTCATTTTGGGGACGGTTTTGTTGCAAAGATGTGTAAGCCTCACATGAAATGCGTAAAAAAATGCAAAAGGCGTGCATTGGGCGAATGTCCCAAGGATAATACTTAAGCCTTTTGAGGATAGTGCACAAATTCGAAAGCCTCAAAGCGTTATTGAGACGCCTTGCCTCGAT
>CM018895.1:25660531-25670531 GCA_009663005.1 Actinidia chinensis | reverse complement strand
AATACTAAGAAGAAAAAACTTTAAGTTCCTTTTTATAAATAAAAGAAAATTATGAGAAAATATCTATAATTACCAAATAATCACATATACATTAGATGTGAAATTAAGAAAATTAATATATAAGGGACACAAGATAAATATCTTAAGAACTATTGACATAATTTATCAAAAAAAAAAGAAGAAGAAACGAAGACTCCGTTTGGTAATGCTTAAAAGTCAAGTTTTTTTAAGTTTGCTACCAAAAAAGTCAAAAAAAATTTTTTTTTTTTGCTTTTCTGTTTTACTTTAGCTAAAAATAAATTAAAAAACAAAAGCAAAAAATCTAATTTTAACTGGCTTTTTTGCTTATAAGCTTAAAAAAAAGAAACGAAATGCTGGTACAACACAGAGCTAAATATCTTACATGCAATAAAATGGATTTTGATCTATTCATTAGACCTAATGTAATGGAGATACCAATTACACAAAACTATGTTGTTTTTACACAAAATGTATTGTTCTACATAAATATAACGAGAGACTCAATAAACTCACCATTCATTTTTCTCTATCTTCTTGTTGTTTGTCATCGCTTTTTAAACTTATTTTTTACCAAAAAATATTAAATTCCAGGTTAATAAAAATTTAAATATCCAATTTCGAATGAATATATATTTTTTATAAATAATAATAATAATATTTTTATTATTTTTTGCTTCCTATAGTCAACACATACCGAAAAAGTAAAAAATTAAAAAATACACTGAAGACGAAAATAATACAAAAAATAAATTGTTGCTAACATTGTTAAATTTTTTTTGTATTATTGCAAATATACTTGCCAAAAAATGATATTTTTTAAAATATATCAAATAAATAACGAATCATGGTCGTTCTGGTCGGTTCTCATCAAACATTCAAAAGTTATTTATATTTATTATATAAAACGATGTATTTTTGATATAAAACGGTGTAGTTTTGGTGTAGTTGACCTCTCCATTACATCGGTTGTGATGGAGAGGATCATAATCCCAATAAAACTGACATAATACGTGTGTGGATAATTTATAATACTAAAAAGCACAAATTAATTTCATATCACAATTTGATAAAATAAATTAAAAAACAAAAGCAAAAAATCTAATTTTAACTGGCTTTTTTGCTTATAAGCTTAAAAAAAAGAACGAAATGCTGGTACACCACACAGAGCTAAATATCTTACATGCAATAAAATGGATTTGATCTATTCATTAGACCTAATGTAATGGAGATACCAATTACACCAAAACTATGTTGTTTTTACACAAAATGTATTGTTCTACATAAATATAACGAGAGACTCAATAAACTCACCATTCATTTTTCTCTATCTTCTTGTTGTTTGTCATCGCTTTTTAAACTTATTTTTTACCAAAAAAGATTACTTCCAGTTCTAAAATTTAAATATCCAATTTCGAATGAATATATATTTTTTATAAATAATAATAATAATATTTTTATTATTTTTTGCTTCCTATAGTCAACACATACCGAAAAAGTAAAAAATTAAAAAGCCACGAAGACGAAAATAATACAAAAAATAAATTGTTCTAACATTGTTTAAATTTTGTTGTATTATTGGCATATACTTGCCAACAATTAATTTTTTAAAATATATCAAATAAATAACGAATCATGGTCGTTCTGGTCGGTTCTCATCAAACATTCAAAAGTTATTTATATTTATTATATAAAACGATGTATTTTTGATATAAAACGGTGTAGTTTTGGTGTAGTTGACCTCTCCATTACATCGGTTGTGATGGAGAGGATCATAATCCCAATAAAACTGACATAATACATGTGTGGATAATTTTATAAATACTAAAAAGCACAAATTAATTTCATATCACAATTTGATAAAAATAAATTAAAAAGAAAAAATAATATTTATTACAACATTGTTTGAACTTGATTGCATAATTTATAGAGATGTTACTCGTGAAATTAATTTAGATTCTGTTGGTATAATATCGATTTAATTGCTATAATTTTTATTATTAAAATAAACCATTATAGTACTAATATGAGAACTGTAAATATACTTTTAATTCGTAAAATAAATTTACACCGACATTTCTTGCAATACAAGAGTTCTTCATTTTGGTTTCAAAAATTAAGGCTCCGTTTGGTAATGCTTAAAAATTAATTTTTTTTAAGTTTATTATCAAAAAAGTCAAAATTCTTGATTTTTTTTTTTGCTTTTTTTGTTTTACTTTATATAAAAATAAGCAAAATAAAAAAATCAACTCTGACTAACTTTTTTATTTATTTTAAGTAAATAAAAAAAATTAAAAATTCAAATAATCTGATTCCAAACGGAGCCTACATCAACATCCCCCGTATATTGATTGTCAGCATTAATTCGCCTGTTCTGTTAATTAGCAGTTATTGGGATTGATGAAAAAATTGATGGAGACATAAGAATTTTAACAGAAACTTTCCATTGCGAACTAAAGCTTTCCTTCCCACCAAACCATCATCAGTACCGTACACCCACTCCCTAACTTCTTCCCCAATATCCTCCGTGCACTATAACCACCGTGCACCACCACATCACACCACACCCCTCCAAGCTACCCACCTACTCTTACCATCATACACCCTAACACCTTCCCACAACTCCACTGTCGACCAAATTACGCACACAAAACTGCCCTACAAATCCAATCACAAATTCAAATCATAAGTGACTGATAAAATATTTAGAAGAGCAACCATTTAAAAAAAAATATGGGGGAGCATTTATAATTTTTAAGAGGGGTAAATTAAAAAAAAAAGGCTGGAATTGTAGGTAAAAAAAAAATTACACTTGAAGGGGTACCTGCCCACTTGAGCCTATGTTGCCTTCGCCCCTGCCAACCATCCATTAACCCGCATTTGCATTTTTATCCCTACCCTTCATTCCCATCCCCTCCACCAATTCAATTCAATTAATATACAATCCCCCACAACCACTAAATCATACAATCAATCTATATATAATCTCTCCCACTACGCGTGCAAAAGTTGAGGAGTAAATTTGATAATGCTCATATTAGGGTTAAAATTGTGCCCCTATATGCGCTCAAATTGTGAATGGATGTGGAGGTTGGTTACGATTTCAATTCTATAGCCTTGACAAATATATGTTCAATTGGTGCTTGAAAGGTTATTAAGGTTGATTGGGGTGGAATGCGTTTTGGTTTTGATGTTGCTTGCTCGTTTGTGTTCAAATGGGTTATGAGGGTACATTGGGGGCACAGGTGCAACTAGGGGCGGGCGGGGTAGAAGAACGGATATTACAAGACACATTGGGAGAGGTATTAGTTTGAGGGTACGTATATTTTACATTGACTTTATACGAAGGACCACTATGCATCAGTGGCGGATCCAATTCAGTCCAGGGGGTCTCAGTTGCCCCCCCCCCCCCCCCCCCCCCCACACCCCCCCCCCCCCCCCCCCCCCCTCACAGTTTGGATTATTTTTTTTTTTTTGCCTATAATTTTAGAAAAAATTCAATTTCCCCCCTTCAAAATTATAAATGCGCCCCCCAAAAAAAAATTTCAACGGTTGCCCCCTAAAGTTTTTTCTGGCTCGCCATGACTATGATTGAGATTTTTTTTTTTTAAAAAAAGCAAATTAATACTCCCTGTAACTTGAATTCGAACATCAGACATGAGTTTCTAAATGCAATCCAAAATGGGTTTAGGACGTACGAAACAATAAAATTTTATTTATTACTGATCCTTCCCTTAGTCAATTAATCCTTTATGGCCTATTTGGCTAGAGGATAAGAGAGGCGAATAACTTTTTCTTCCGGATAATTTTTTCTATCCGGCGTTTGAATGGTAGAACCCCGTCTGGATAACTTTTTCTCCAGCAGGAGGATAGAGACAGATAATTTATGGGTGGCCCTCACCCTAGTTAAAAGTTATCCGGGAGGATAAAGGTAGAGAATAAGGAAGAAAATATATATAAAGAAACAAAATATAAAATATCTAGATATTAAAAATATGTATACATATATAAATATCTAATATAAAGATATTCATACATAATATATAGATATAAATATTTATATATGTATATATATCTATATATATATATATATTTAGTATCTAGACATTTTGTATTTTGTTTCTTTCTATATATTTTATTCTTTATCCCCACCCTTATCCACCAATTCTAAAAAGTATCCAAACAAAGGTAAAAGTTATCCCCTTCAAAAGTTATCCCCTAAAACTTATACCTTCGTTGCTATCGCCAACCAACTAAACGCTCCCTTAGGACAATGAAGTTATCTCAGTAGTACTCCCATAAATTATCACCTACATCCCCGACCAGCCCCACCCCGCCCCACCCCTACCTTATAATACAGTTATGCCAACGCCAGCCATTGCCCAAGCTTTCAGAGAGCCATTAATCACACACCCCCTGACACACGCCCTGGTGGGTCCCATTCCTTTTTTTTAGTTGAATTACCAAAGTAACCCCACCCCTCTCACTCTTCCTCTCTATCTCTTTTCTAGGTGGGCCCCAACTCCTTGCCATCATTTAGCCCCCACCCCCCCCCCCAAACAACCCCATCCAGCCATGTCAAGCACCCATCCCTTTCACCTCACCCCCACCCCTCCACTTGCCACTTGTCACTCCTCTACCCCTTTGACCCCCAGCCCCAGCCCAAACCCGCATTTGTCACTTCTAGGACCACTTTCAGCCCCACCCCCACCCCTTTCAACCCGCCAGCTCTACTTTTTTTTAATTTTTTAAATTATTATTTTGGAACCTAATTTTTCTATACTATACATGAAGATCAGAGGTTAGTCCTCAACAACTTATTTTACTACTTCAATTGGCTCATTATTTAGTTACCAATTTTTTTTCGAAATTATAGTTAGAGCACTATGGAGGATGACTTCAATCATTAAAATAGTGGACAACTGAGGTATATTATAAATGTCGAAAATGTCTCTCGTCTAAGTCGTGACATACACCTGAATTTACCACTGATCAGGCAAAGCATTTGTTATTTTCTTGTTGTTATCATACTATTATTATTTTATTATACTAGTATTTATTTTAAATTATATTAATAACGTTGTACTGCTGCATATTTTTTATTTAATGACAGATTTTCAAAGTAGAGACGAAATGTAAATTGGGGTGCGCCAGTGTTGGTCGACAAAATGGCATGGTGGTAGTTTATCAAAAGGTCTGCTAAGTTAAAAGGCGGCAAACTCCACAAATGCATTCTTGGTTGTAAAAGAGGAGGGGAAAGTAGAACTCCACGAAATCATTTGAAGGGCAACCCTTACAAAAAAATACTGGAACAAAAAAATGAGATTGCCCATTGAGTGCCGAGGTATAGCAATCCTCCAGATGGTGTCATGTGGGTTTTTACTGGTGAAGTGCGGCTTCACACCATGAACGTAAATATCTGATGTCACGGTAACCCATCTAGGCTCAAAACAGTGGAGAAACAATTTTGTGGTTCGAGATGGTTGGGAATACAAAACCTCGTTGAAATTCTAAATGGTCCTCAAAGAAGGGAATCTGCAAGTACCACAGGGATTCAGAGCATTTAAACACTATAGCCAGACAAAAAAAGTTGTCCAACCGAGTGGCCAAATCCACGCAGCATGTCTGGACCAATTAATTAGCAGAAGATACTCCATGCGTTCATGACAAATCAGCAACAAACGAAATTCAGATATTGTTTGGGTTCATCCTAAATAAAACTTGGATCTATTTATTAATTTTTCTATGTGCTGATCATGATGCAACGTACAAGACAAAGAAGTATATCGCCATACCGTGTGGAGTGTGGGTATCACATCGACATGCAAAACATACTCAATTATGTTCGACACATCTTACTAATGAGAAGTCTGATCGACTAAACATGGGGCCCTAGGTACGTTGAAAAACCTTGATGGTTGAAAGGGAGCATTGATGCCATCAGTTGCTTGTATCAGATAGGGATTTGGCGCTTATGAAGGCCATCGAACAGGTTTTCCAATGGGCACATCAATCCTTTGTATTGGCACATAAACCAGAACGTGGTGAAGTATTGCAGCCCAATTCCGGTTCAGAGATGACACGATTTCTACGCATATGGCACTCGTTAATCAAGCATCTACACAGAGTCGTCCAACAGAAGTGGCACATCATTGTAGGAGAGTTTAAATCTACCCGCATTGGCCAATTAAAATACTCTCTGGGAAACATGGTTTGTGAACGTACAAAGAGGGGTTCGTAGATGCGTGATTAAGATACTTGCATGCACTTGGGAAGCAATTCCAGTCCAAGGTGCTATTAATTACATCTCATAGTATTTTATTTCCAAATCAATTTTTTGTAAACGTTCTTATTTAAATGTGGTTTATGGTTGCTATTACAGAGCGGAGTCTGCCCATGCCAGGGCTTAAGTTGTATCTAGGGGAATACCAGGTCATCGTTAGATACATCATTTGCCAAAAATTCACAAGATGCTGCGAATTTAGTCGCAACATAGAAGTTATTTGCGAGATCTCGAAAATAAACGACCATAACAAAGGATTGATCCATTTTTAGTGCCCCGGTAATATGTCTAATTTAATTGAGGGGTTGGAGTTGATCGCACGAACAGTTGCAAATGCAATACTGCCTCCCCCTTCCTTGCCGGCTATTGCAACTATACAATCAAAGTACGCACGGACTGCCAGGCATGCATGGACCTTGCTAATTAACGTTCACTCTTTGTATCCCAATTCGCTGAGCAAATATTGACTTCTTATTGGGATTAGCTATGTATGAATACAGGACCGCTTCTAATGACGATCAACACGATCTGATAGGACCGTCCTGAGGTTGTTGAAACTGTTCAAGGTAGGATCCATCCAGCGAACACGATAATATGATAACCAGAATTATCGATATGACAGATCCATCTATTAGTACAATTAGATCACTAGCCATATACACGGAAACACAGAGGTCCGACCGGCTGGCAAGAATGAGCAAAGTACGAAGCAGACCTTCTATTCCAAAGTCATATTACTTCAGGATCTAGAGGGGCATTAACTCAAGTCCAGATGCATCGGTCACTCTACCAGCTACAAACTCGAGCACTTCGAAAGATCAAACCTACAAGCTCCCACCATGTCTGTCCTTTCATTCAGAATTACCTGAGGCTTATTAGGATTCATTAGTCACATTGTTGATGTCCAACTGATATGGTATTGTGGATTCAGGGCAATAGCAGCGCAAACTAGGGCATGGTTGAGACAAATTGCGGCTGAGGACGGAGGGACCTAATTGAAGAGATTCAAAACAAACATGGAATTATACATGTCTTTATCCGGAGTACAATGTATGCAAACACTCTTCATACATTCAACTGGCTGGTTTGCACCAACAGCGCCACATGCATATGGATGGACTATATGTATTGGGAGTTGTCATGCATTCAAGGTTACAAGCTCGTACTGCACAAATTTTACACAATATCCATTCGGGTTTGTTTTACTCACTGCATTGAGATCCTACCCATTGCCGGTAAAGGAATCGCGAGAAATGCACATTGCTCGTATTCGAGGAAACACTTCGGCAAACTTTCTTACGCCTCATGATCCTATACCACCAACCCCATTGTGGTGGCGGCCAAATGTATAATCGAAGCTAGGGAATGGGTTGAGAGTTATATAGTACGAATGAATTTTTGTGGTCAGAAATAATGGGTGGAGGACCGGGTGGTATCTTTGAAGGAGAGTGTGGAGAGATATTGATTAGAAATTAAGTTCTTATGTAATCTTTGATTTTAATGTTGTATTGATATGCTTAAAAGTTATCTTTTTATTATAGTTTTTATGACAAATCAAAATACTAAAAATTTTAAGTATTTAAAATTTAATAATTAAACTTATGATATGTTAAAAATATTTATATAAAAATCAGGAATTGTGGAAAGTAAAAATAAAATAAAAAATTTTGATCATTTTTTTAAATTATAAAAAAATAACAAAAGATTAAAAATATTATCAAAAAAAAATAATTAATAAAGAAAATAAATAAATTTAATTAATAATAAAATATACAACTAATAATAAAAAGAGTAGGAGAGAGAGGGGGGGTCACAGAGAGAGAGAGAGGGAGGACCAATTTTGAAGAGAGAGAGGAGGGCAATTTCGGGCGTGGCTCTCCAACACATTTCCCATCCCCACACCCCCGTGTCAGAGGGGGTGGGATTATTTATTTGCTTTTCATTTGAGAAACGTGTGAATATCATCGTAATAGGAACGAATAACTAGGAACTCTATATATGGAGTGTATACATACACGCATATAAATATTTGACAACCCACAGTGTTTGTATTCAAAACTTTCTTGCCGGACTGATTGATGGAGTTTGGAGTTCTCTCGACTCCTGTGCCGCATGTACGAATGATCTTACATGAGAAGGGAAGGGGCAACGAGCTAGATATTGGGAGGAAAGAGAAGGGCCAATGGTTGGTTGGTTGGGCCGCGATTTGAAGAGGTTGTATGAAACTAGCAATTGCCCGTGCCTACGGGCATTATGCAAAAAAAAATTATATTTGGCGTATTTATTAGAATTTTACAATTTAAAAATAAATAAAATATAAACGTCAGATAAAATATAATTTGCATACATATACGAAAAGATACATTGTTATAAAATAGATAACAAATTAAAAAATATAATAATTTTAAAAAATATTGCTAGTTTGTAAAGAATTGAAAAATGATTTGATATTGAAATGATTGTACATTCCTTTCGAAAGTGTGTTAAAAGATTTATTTAAATTTAGAGAAAAAAAATCTAGTAAACAAAAAAAAACTAACTAATTAGTGAACCTTTGCTCACATTAATAGACTGCTCTCGTCAACAGAAATCGAAATAGTATAAAATTTGGATTAAACAGTTAAAATAATTCAGACGAAAAAAATTAAAAACTAAAGTGGCAAAAAAAAATCTATAAAACAAAATTTGAGCTCCTTATTGTTAACATTTCCAAGGACTTATTTGTTCGTGATCACAGCATTTCCAATGAAAAATGTTTTGACATTGTATTTGCCTCGGACTCACAATCCAAATAGGTAAATAGGCTAGTACCATTATTGTAATGCTTTTGGGCCTAGATTTAGTGGACTTGTCCAGTGAGCCTAAATATTTTTGGTTGACATAAATTTGGGCTAAGCCCAGCCCAGTGAACTATTTTGCGGCGATAATAAATTACTATTTTGATGCCACTATAAATTATTTACCTACATAGTATAACATAACAGAACAGAGGATTCACAATATAAACAATAACAGAGTTTTATACACAATAGAATATAATAGAACAGATGATTCACAAATTAAACAATAATTATGAGCTGTTTTTTATGAATTACCCAACACATCAAATTATGTCATCAAATTATGTACACAATCGATTTTTGTAAAATCCAAAATGGGAGTAAAACTCAACACATTAATTTTTCGTAAAACTTACTGGAATAGTGATATGAAGAAGTTTGTATTTGAAGCCATCCTACAGAGCTATTAAAACTCGAAGACTCGACTGCTGAACCTGAAAAATTTGAACACAGGAAAAAAAGAAAAGAAAAGGCCATAAACAGGACATTAAATCAACTCATCAAACCTAGATGATCCATCGATTACAGTGAACTCTCTAATAAATTTGCCACCAATAATTTATCTGAAGATCAAGCGTGAAATGGCATCCAGATATTAAGTCGTATGGGAAAAAAGGAACAAATTGACTGTTAGAATCAAATTCATTCAACAGTGCAGTGTAGAAATGTAGAATAGAATGCTCGGTAATAAAATTTGGCCCATTGGGTCCACGGGGTAGGCATTCATCACCAGCCACCATTCACCCAAATTGGATCCACGGTGACTACGGTGAGCCGCTCATAATCTTCACAGAAAAATAACCAATAACACACCGCAATAACAAGCTCCTATAGTCAAACTCAAAATCACTCCAAATCC
>CM018895.1:25480531-25493031 GCA_009663005.1 Actinidia chinensis | reverse complement strand
GTTGATGTTGGTTGGTTGGAATTTTCCATCAACACTTTTCCCCAAGAAGAACAATTGTTTCCTCTAACCAGTGGATCCCTTTCAGTCAAATGCCAGTGAAGAGCCTATGGAAATGCCATGTAATGTTCATTTACCAGTAATTTGAAAACTACATCTGTTAACTGTATCATATTATTAATTACCATCCCAATTCCTAAATTTGTCAATGTGGCTTCATTCACATAGGTGTCCTGTTTTTCACACATTTTAGCAATAACTTTTGACAAAATCTCATTGTTGTGGTAAGTTTTACGTAGTACTAAAGAGCAGACACACTCAAGCAAAACTCAGTGGTGCTCTAACTTTAGAGTGGTTGGTCTAAACAGTGAGGTCAATTACTTTTTTTGTTTGAATTGTCGCCAACATGTGCAGATGTATCATTTATTGACTAGTGTGTGTAGCATTAATCTGTGAATATGTCTGGCTTTATTTTTTTTATAAATAAAAATGTTCATCTCGCATTTTAGAAAGAAAATGATCTACAAACTGAATTTTTATATAATGTTTTTAAATAATAAAAAGAACAAAAAGAATCATATTTCACAACAAGATAATTTGTTCTTTTTTTTTTTTGAAAACATTTTGTTTCAAATTTAATCTACATTGATATATTTTGAGACTCTTTGGTCATGAAAAATGAAAAAAATATAAATTTTTTTATTAATTTCGTTTAAAGATCAAAAAAAAAATTGAAAGTAAAACAGTTAAATGAGCTAGAATTATTTGGTCAACTTTTGTTTGTTCATATTTCAAATCAATTTTGTAAAATATATTTACGAAATTATTTTAGAACAAAAACATTCATTTGGGTTCATTTTCAATATTTTGTAGAATGCATTTTTCAAAAATTGTTTTTAGAAATTCTTTTAGAGAACAAAAATATTTATTGTTTTTATATATTATTGGTTGTTTAGCGAAAAACAATTTTTGAAAATTTGAAGATATTTTTAAAATTTTCTCAAAAATGCTTTTTTGAGGGAAATTTTTAGAAAACAAGTTTAGAAAACAATCGATCAAACAAGTCTTTTGAAAACTATTCTGCAAAACTAAACCAAACATAAAATTTGCTTAGAGCACTCATTGTATTGGATGTATTCACTTGTTGTGAAATGATGGCAGTGTATGTGATTGGGGGACTGACCAGATAAAAGGTAAAGGGAAAAATCGTCTACTGCGTAGCATGGACAAGGATTCGACCATCAAAGAATTAGGGTGGTCTGATAATCATGGCCGGTGATCTGTACCCAGACGTAGCCTTCAGCTTCGTGGTTTTGTTGCAGGCCAACAGCCTCAATCTACAGATGAACAAAGAATCGACGTCTATGTCAACGCCACCAAGTAAGTCCCTATCTTTTATTGTTATTTTTGAGGTGCAATTTACACCGGCAGTCCCGATTATTTGTCTCGTGTTAGTTCAGTCTCGATATTTTTTAACCTAAGACTATGTTTGGTGATTTCCACGAATCTGAGATTGAATAGGAATGTGATTCCACCGTTTAGAATGACGTACAGGAATGAGATCTGGTTTCGTGAATTTATCAATTCAACTTGAATAGAGATTCCTAAATTGGGGGGGGGGGAAGAATAATCTGATTTGCCCCCTAAATCCTAATAAGTCTTAATTTTCTTGAGTCAATGAGAAAATGGAAGACAATTTCCTAATTCAATTCCTAACGGTAAGACGCAATTGACGAAGAGGGTGTGTAATGTCTAAAGTGTCCCTCTTGCAATGGTCATGTGAGCTCACATGTCTATTTTTTATCCATTTCCTTAACACCATTATGGAAATTGGATCAATTAGAAGACAAAATCACAGTTAAATTTAAAATATGTCGGCCCCAATTGAACTATAGGGACCAATTAAGAACTAATAGCAAAGTACACGAATTATTTTTGTAGTTAAAGGTATATATTGGGAGGTTTTATTTTTTAGTGTTTTTATTTGGCAAGTGTAGCTTTCGTCCAAATTTTTTCCTTCAATTTTAGTATTATGACATAATTGACTTCTAATATTTGGGTAATTTAACAGAATGTGCAACAGCTATTATTTCCAAAACCAAGAACTGTTTAACATGCTTGGCCCCTTTTTTTGCCGGTCTCTGCGTCGGTCTCGAGGACCTCAGTTAATCACTCCCAACTCCTCAGGGTAACACAAAATCCGCTCTCTCTGCTCTCAGAATTATCTGATATGCTGTCTTTAGCTGGCTGCGAAATATGGTGGGCCTCAAATGAATAAACTTAAAAAGAACTCGAGTGGTGGAAGACGATAATCAAAAAATTGTGGAGAGGTATGACCACAAGACGCAACAATCTCGTACGAAACACAAATACTTTTTAGAAACGAGCTCGTAAGAAACACAAGTACGTTTTAGAACTCCGATGATAATTTTTATTAGAAAGTCTCTTCTACCTTTTTGTTTCTCTTACGTTAACGAAGACCACAACCTCTTTATTAGAGTGACGTGGCATATACATCTAATACGTGGTTCATTCATGTAAATTCGTGCGTAGAATATTCGGGAGCGTGCATGGGATTTGAACATTGGTGGAAACTAACGGATATGTCATACTCATTACAATTGTGTAATTTACTTGGCGAAATAGATTTAGTAATATTAATACGACTATAAAATTTAAGGGTGTTTTACAAGCATTAGGTTTGGCGATCGCCCCAACAAGACCCAGTGGGCAGCGCGGCCGCCTATATTGCCCCACGACACCACATGCAGAATTCATTCGGGGGTGGGAGCCGTTGAAACCATACCAATGACTTGGCAGACTCTATACATGATTGTGGCCAAACATAACATTGTATCTAGTCAAATTCTAACTCTCTCTCTCTGATACTTGTAGTTTTGTATGAGGAGCGGGAGGGGGGCCTGATAGTGCTGGCAGGGGGGGAGAAGCAGACTGAGCAGTACTAGCTGGATAGGCACTTGCATCAATAACGGGGGAGGGGGGCAGGTACGACGGAACCGGTTTTGTCAGATATACAACTAATATCGGGAACTCAATGGCTTGCCCTCACTGTCGCGTCGCTAGCCGGCCTTCATGTCAATGTCTCCACCCGGTTGTCGCCTGCTGCCGATCAAGTCTGCCTCATGGAGGGGCCACTGGTAAGCCTCTCCATGGAAGAAATGAACGTTACTGCTATAAAGATAGTTTACTCAATTATATGTGATCTAGGAAAGAGAGTCTGTCTCCAATTTGTTTGTGCCTCTCTCTTTGTTGGATACCCGTGAAATACATACGGAAAAACGTTATCAATTCTCCTAAAAATCCTTTAACAAATAGTCTGTAATAACTGTTTCAAAGGGGATGGTAGTGGGGGAATAACAAGGGAGGCAAGGCGTTGGAAATAGTAACTACTACCTTTCAATGTGATTTTGGAGTGCATTAGACTACTGTGATGTTGCGGCCAAAAGGGAACGAAACAAAATAGGACGAGGGAGAGTATCATCTGTAACTCAAATTCTGTTTCCACAATTTTGGCTGTTAAATTGGTGAAGTTGAAAAGCGCTACATTTACAACCGTAAAGCAAACCTAATATAGTGTCAGTAATTTGAGTGCTGTGCGTGGACCCTCCGTAGCCCTCTATGTAGCTCTACCCTGTCGGAGCACCTCATCCACTGCGCTACCGACCCCTATGCTCCTGAGGAACCAAACGTAGTGACTGGCAGAAAAAGGGCATAGGTGCGCTGGAGCAGATTTTTGCTTCAACGGGTGCAAATGATGTACAAGGTTCACTGTACCAACTAAAATTTTCCACATTTTCTACTCGCCCACAATGATTCCTCTATCACATTACTCTGGTGGGTCTACATTTCAGGTATTAAGTTGGTTATTCCTGCGACTGACACAGTTAGTGAATAAAAAGTTGTAAAGTAGTTGGTAATCGCATTTTTTCCTAGTACCTACATTGCCACTACATCTTTTAAGGTTGAAAGTGAGTAAATGTCTTTTGTTGAATTTGCTATATCGAACCCATGAAGATCAAGCCACGAGCAGGAGGGGGGCTGAGCTAGGGGCTCAGGGGGTCGTCAGGCCCAATCAACCCCATGAAAGCACCCACCCGGCTGTGCTCTATGACATTTTCCATGACTCCTACCATTCGTTTTTCCATAGTGGGTCAAAACAAGGCATAAACCATACACCACCGATCCGCCTCCTCACCGGCGGCAAGTAAGCTCTACCACTGCTCCACCGCTGCCGCCCAACCAGGCAGAGGCACCGACGGCATCACTACCCCTCCATGCCCCTCCAGCTCCCAAACCCGTAATTCTACCATTTCCGCAGCATTATTACGGACTGTGACCAACGTAGGGTACAAGAACTCGGTGTACCAAGCCAAAGTGAAGATCGCCTGAAGACTTGAGTTTATCGGTTGTGCCATCAACTCTGTCGGCGTGTCACAGATCGGTTGCGTCATAAGAGGAGTCATTCAAGGTTTGTGGTTGAAAGGCAAATTTGGGGTTTAAGAGGAGGCTTGGATCTTATCATGCTTTATTAGAGTGGAGTGACTCTAAGTACGTGTTAGAAGTTCCTATTGTAGTGTATAGGCAATTGTTTTGCGGTTATTTAGCTTCATGGTGTCATGCTTGGGGCCTTGCAACTTTTTCTTGGTGCTCATTTCCCATGGCTAGGAGTTATAGGCTTTAATACAGTTTAAGTTTGCCTTCCATTGATAACAAGAGGGTCCAATGCAGCGTTAGCCATCTCATCGGTGCTAATAACGGGGGGGGAATTGGGCTTGGTGGTCCTAGATATAACTAGAGACTTGAAATTGTGATCATTTAAAAGTCTCGGGGTGAAACCTCCTACCTATAGACGGTTGAATTGATCCCCTAAATTGTTCGTCTTTGTATCAAATAACCTAATTATATAACAAAAAAACACTCTTCTTCAATTGAAAAGACGAATCATACTTATGGCGGTACTAGAAACTTGATGCCACAAACACCTATCTAACTGAGCAGACACCTTGCCCCACACAGGCAGCATATACCTGCATCATCATGCACTTTGCACCAGTTACCATAGCACAGAAAATAGCTTCAAAAATATTCAATTTAGGCGGCAACATTTACTAGAAACAGTAACCCTACTACAGAGTTCATATTAATGTTTTGGTTTGAGCGTGCCTGGGCACAGCTTTCTTCATTGCTATTTCGACACTATTTCCCAGGTAAATGCTTTGCAAAACTGGGAAAAGGAACCTTGCATTTCATGTTGCCTGGGAATTAGTTAGCAAAAACTCCAAGAAAACAAAAATCTGGCTCAGAACAGGGTATAATAGCCTACCAGATGGTCAAGACCGTATGTGTCAGCAAACGGAAATATATACCGGTTGGTTCCCAAGAAGTTTGCCGGTCCAAGGGAGAGAACAGAAAGGGGTTTCTTGATTGAGAAACTACCAGATGTAGCAACTGTTGTACTACTGGTTCCAGGAAGGTCTTCATGGTTAAGTTGTTGCATGCTCCAGAGTCCTCGGCAATTGGCATCCGCGGGCCGGGACGGGCTACTGGAGCACCGCCAAACATTTTGGCCGTAGAGCTATGAGTTTGGTACAGCTGCAAACCCTGTGGTCTGAAACTGAAAGCTCAACCAAAGCTGACGCGCTGATTTTGGCTCGTGGTTAGTTTTTAGGGAGGTTTGTGAGGGTTCCGGTGGCCTCCTCTTCCTTGCCCGGCGTGGGGCAGCATGTGGATCCAATAAATGTTTCGCCGCTTGGGGCTGGCATAAGATCGCCCTGTTTCCGGCAAAGCATGGTGACAGCTTGATCAACGGCTGAAGAAAATAATGTGGGCACCGGGAATGTAATCTGTCGGGTGGTCACTTTCAATTCTTAGAATTTGAAGTGGGCCCGGTTAAAAAGACCAAAAAATTTAGGTTGTGGCAGGCATGTACGCAATAACTTGAGGAGTGAAGGGTCCTTACACTGACCACCTCCAGCCGGGCACAACCCAAATGTGGTCTCAAACAATTGTTAGTCAGGTCGGGTGATACTGAAACTAGGAGGTCCCTTGAATTGAGAATTGTATTATTGATGAGGACCCTTTTTTTATTGTCTTGTTTCAATAGTGTGTGAAAAAAATTATCTATCATGGTCGCATCTATTATTTATTTAATTGGCAGAAATTAAAGTTTTTATTATTTGAAGATATCTTTTAATATTATCCTAAAACAAAATGTGTTCTTTTGTAAAACACAACATGTGAAAATTGCAAAGCCGTCAACAAACTATTGTTGAATGTCTACTTAACCAATCAATATTCTAAATAAGCTTGGATTGCTCGATGTTTCACACCGCTATGTAACAAATCTTCTACTAGTGATAGAGAGGGGAAAGAGAAAAAAGATATTGAGAATATCGCACTTCCAAGTCATTACATAAGATCATCAAACGTGGATAGCATATTGGCTCCCAAAACTTACATCATATCTAAAGTTGCTCAGGCTTGTGATATATTAATCTCTCTTAGGAGTGAGAAAACAAGACCCAATCAAACTGCGAAACATAGATTGAATCGGTCGTTCACCCAATGATTGGTTGGTATGGTTTGCTCTAAATGTGTTCTAATAATGCACACGACTCCCTCGCCAATCAGTTTGCGTTTTTTTAAGTAGGT
This sequence comes from Actinidia chinensis, assembly GCA_009663005.1. NCBI lineage: Eukaryota > Viridiplantae > Streptophyta > Magnoliopsida > Ericales > Actinidiaceae > Actinidia > Actinidia chinensis. Next base: position 25,486,362 of record CM018895.1, on the reverse strand, counting down.
GCCGCAGTGGTCTAAACCGATACCTGAAACATAAATTATGATACAGAATTGTATATATTATCTATGTATAAGTGTATAATCTGTTGGCCCAAGATTGGTTGTCCAAACTAAAACTATGAGGCTAAATGGGTCAAACCTGTTGATTTTTGGTTAGAACTAATTAGACTGATGCACTAGGTATTGATGCTTGTTGGATGATATTAATATGTCTTATGTCATGGGTGTAGTGATAGGTGGAATATGTTTGAGTAACGAAAACCGTGTAACCGAATTCAAATAATTCCACCTGGTCCAGTTGGATCCAAAACAGCTAGTAAACAGTGATTCCAACAAGTTTCGTTTTACAATAACCTGACCAACCAAGCGTGATCACCGGTGGTGTGGCATCAGAAAAACTGGTGTAATCGTATTGTGGGATTAACATAAGCCCATTGTGACACAAATTGGAAGTTTGTTCAGCTAATTAGCAAAGAGAAACCAAGATATTTGGCAGACCTTAAAGGTATTCGGGAAAATTTCCACTGGCCCCACTTAAAGTACTACACGCATTGTTTTCAAAAATAAAAAATGGACTAATCAGCCCCCACGCACACCACCATTCGGGGAGGGGGTTTTTTTGAACCCAGGTCAAAGCCATCCAAAGTTTCTCCTTGAGCCCGATTCCAACGCCCCATCCACATTGAGAAGCAACCTCGAGCAGGTTCTGGCGTTGGCAGCGACAATATAATGACGAAGTGGCGTGCGAGGATCACGAGGTGGTGCTCGTGAACAGCGATCCCTCCTCCCAGGTGGTGCAGGGAGGGATTGTGGGAGGAATCTTGCGTGTTGCTTTTTCCGTACTGCAGACACCTCTGCCCTGCCTATGGTGATTTCGTCGGTCCAAGTTTGCCTGACCCATCTGTACCACCCCCAAAATGCTAGTGTACTGTACGCGTGAACATGTCGAAACTTTTTGTGGATTTATTTATTTTTGTACCCATCTTACCTACCCCCTCCTGGGCTCTAACTGTTTTTGTGGTTTATTTATTTTTCAAAACCTGAATATTTTGAAAATAAATTTAGGTATTAAATCAGTCAAAACTTTAAAAAACAAGGTGTAATGTAGTGTACATTTATTTAGTTTTTAATTAATGGGTGTATTTTTGTTTCGTTCCTTGTGCTTGTGATTTCATCTTGTGCGAATAGGGGCCAAAAACAGAAAAGAAATAAAGCCGAGGATTTGTCCCCAGTGCACATATTACAGTCACACCCCCTCACCCCTATACTTACTAAGCCCCCCAAACCCAGCAATTGCACACCTTAAAGTCCTACACCATTGTTCAAAAAATAAAAAATGGGACTAAGCCGGCCCACCCGCCCACCAAGATTGAACCTGAGTCCAAAGCCCATCCAAACCTTGTCCTTGAGCCTTGGAAATTTTGAATTAGGACAGCTTGCCCCGACCCAAATTAGGACAGAGGATCCAATTAGAAACATTCACAATACAAGGGAGTTTTCTTTTTTCCAAAGAGGTGCGTACAGGGTCTATTTTTTCCAAAGAGGTGCGTACAGGTCGTGCATCGTCTATATATTCAGGGAAAGAGTCTCAGTAACATTTCTCTCTGTCCTCCTCTTCTTTCCAACTCTTCTCTCTGGTCCTCCTCCTCCCATATTCTTGCTTTGCAGGCACCATTTTCCATCAAACCTTCTTTCCTGCCTCTCTTCGGTCCGTCCTCCTCCTCCTCCTGGGGCCCCGGACCGGCCACCCCCCCCCGCCCCCCCCCCCGGGGCGCGAAAACCCCCCCCCCGGGAAGAACGACCCCCAAGAAAACCCCGGGCGGGGGGGCCGCACCCGCCTCCCTATTCACTGCATTTCCTCTCCCTTTCTTGTACTAAAAAAGGGCACAAGTCAACTATGGCAAATGTCTTTCAATTTCGGCTGGAGGGAATACTCCCTACTATTGGCCATGGATTTGTTATTGCTTTCTACGGTTATAGGAGGCTCTAGTTACTAAGTTGGTAAGAAGCATCTCCGTAGTTATTGGTCTATTGCAGTTGGTACCGTTGCCGTCGCTATACTGTGTGCTCTTGTAATGGCAAAAAAACACCGACAACAATGTTGGAGATGGATTGCAGAGGCCCCGGCCTGGGCGAAAACCATCCAAACTAGTATTATTTTGACATTAGTGATTCTAGTTTGTTACATTGGAGATGGATCTGTAATCGGGATCATATGCTTCATGGTGGCTTCCTTCTGTTCTCTTGGACTTCTTCCACTGCTCCGGAACGATTTGGGACTCATGAATTTTTTTATAAGTGGGGTAATAAGCACATCTGCCGTGAAATTCGGCCTAGGTGGTTGGACTTGGGTAGTCTTAGTTGTTGTATCTAATATTTATTTGCGAAACTGGCTTGAATAATTGGAAATGAAAAAGCCATCTCTCTTTCTTTCTCCCGGCGGAACGCCATACATCGCAGCAGGTCATCCAAAGAACTCTAAAATACCTACTGTTTTTTGTCCCCATTCATTCGCACCAAACGAAACTACAGTCAAAGGAACGACCAAAATGCTAATACCATAAAACAATATTAAAACCATGAAATATTTGAAAAAATTTAGTATAATCAGTCCAACTTTAATAAACAATGGGTGTAGAGTAGTGTAATTTATTTATTTTTTAATTAATGGGTGTATTTTTGTTTCGTTCCTTGTGCTTGTGATTTCGTCTTGTGCGAATAGGGGCCAAAAACAGAAAAGAAATAAAGCCGAGGATTTTCACCCAGTGCACATATTACAGTCACACCCCCTCACCCCTATACTTACTAAGCCCCCCAACAGCAATTGCACACCTTAAAGTCCTACACCATTGTTCAAAAAATAAAAATGGGACTAAGCCGGCCCACCCGCCCACCAAGATTGAACCTGAGTCCAAAGCCATCCAAACCTTGTCCTTGAGCCTTGAAAATTTTGAATTAGGACAGCTTGCCCCGACCCAAATTAGGACAGAGGATCCAATTAGAAACATTCACAATACAAGGGAGTTTTCTTTTTTCCTAAGAGGTGCGTACAGGGTCTATTTTTTCCAAAGAGGTGCGTACAGGTCGTGCATCGTCTATATATTCAGGGCAAGAGTCTCAGTAACATTTCTCTCTGTCCTCCTCCTCTTCTCCCTCTTCTCTCTGTCCTCCTCCTCCCTCTTCTTGCTTGCAGCACCATTTCCATCAAACCTTCTTTCCTCCTCTCTCTCCTCCTCCTCCTCCTCCTCCTCCTCCTATTCACTGCATTTCCTCTCCCTTTCTTGTCACTAAAAAATGGCACAAGTCAACTATGCAAATGTCCATTCATTTCTGCTGGAGGGAAATACTCCCTACTACTGGGCCATGGGATTTGTTATTGGCATTGCTACTGTTATAGGAGGGCTCTATTTCACTAAAGTTGGTAAGAAGCATCTCTGTAGTTATTGGTCTATTGCAGTTGGTACCGTTGTTGTCGCTATACTGTGTGCTCTTGTAATGGCAAAAAAACACCAACAACAATGTTGGAGATGGATTGCAGAGGCCCCGGCCTGGGCGAAAACAATCCAAACTAGTATTATTTTGACTTTAGTGATTCTAGTTTGTTACATTGGAGACGGGTCTGTAATCGGGATCATATGCTTAATGGTGGCTTCCTTCTGTTCTCTTGGACTTCTTCCACTGCTCCGGAACGATTTGGGACTCGTGAATTTTTTTATAAGTGGGGCAATAAGCACATCTGCCGTGAAATTCAGCCTAGGAGGTTGGACTTGGGTAGTCTTAGTTGGTTGTATCGTAATAATTTATTTGCGAAACGTGCTTGAAATATATTGGAAATGAAAAGCATCTCTCTTTCTTTCTCCCGGCGGAACGACCACTGCATCGCAGCAGGTCATCCAAAAGAACTCTAAAATAACCTACTGTTTTTTGTCCCCATTCATTCGCACAAGACGAAACCACAAGACAAGACCGAACCAAAATAAAAATGCTAATACCATAAAATATTTGAAACACATGAAATATTGAAAATCAATTTAAGAGGACATCAGTCTAAACTTTTAATAAACAATGGTTGTAGAGTAGTGTAATTTATATTTATTGTTTAATTATGGGTGTATTTTGTTTCGTTCCTTGTGGTTGGGAATTTCGTCTGTGGAATAGGGGCCAAAAAACAAAAAAAGAAAGAAGCCGAGGATTTTCACCATTGCACATATTACAGTCCACACCCCCACACCCCTATTACTTACTTAAGACCCCCAACCCAGCATTCAGACCTTAAATGTCTACCCCACCCCCCCCATTGTTCAAAAAATTAAAAATGGGACTAAGCTGGCCCACCCGCCCACCAAGATTGAACCTGAGTGCAAAGCCCATCCAAACCTTGTCCTCGAGCCTTGAAAATTTTGAATTAGGACAGCTTGCCCCGACCCAAATTAGGACAGAGGATCCAATTAGAAACATTCACAATACAAGGGAGTTTTCTTTTTTCCAAAGAGGTGCGTAAGAGGAGCGTACAGGGTCTCTTTTTTCCAAAGAGGTGCGTCCAGGTCGTGCATCGTCTATATATTCAGGGCAAGAGTCTCAGTAACATTTCCCTCTGTCCTCCTCCTCTTCTCCCTCTTCTCTCTCTCCTCCTCCTCCCTCTTCTTGCTTGTAGCACCATTTCCATCAAACCTCCTCTCTCTCCTCCTCCTCCTCCTCCTCCTCCTCCCCTTTCTCCTCCCTATTCACTGCATTTCCTCTCTCTTTCTTGTCACGAAGAAAGGGCACCAATTCCAACTAATGCAAATGTCCATTCATTTCTGCTGGAGGGAAATACTCCCTACTACTGGGCCATGGGATTTGTTATTGGCATTGCTACTGTTATAGGAGGGCTCTATTTCACTAAAGTTGGTAAGAAGCATCTCCGTAGTTATTGGTCTATTGCAGTTGGTACCGTTGCCGTCGCTATACTGTGTGCTCTTGTAATGGCACAAAAACACCGACAACAATGTTGGAGATGGATTGCAGAGGCCCCGGCCTGGGCGAAAACCATCCAAGCTAGTATTATTTTGATAATAGTAATTCTAGTTTGTTACATTGGAGATGTATCCGTAATCGGGATCATATGCTTCATGGTGGCTTCCTTCTGTTCTCTTGGACTTCTTCCACTGCTCCGGAACGATTTGAGACTCGTAAATTTTTTTATAAGTGGGGCAATAAGCACATCTGTCGTGAAATTCGGCCTAGGGGGTTGGACTTGGGTAGTCTTAGTTGGTTGTATCGTAATAATTTATTTGCGAAACGTGCTTGAAAAAAGAGTCGCAATCCCCGCTGCTGCCATAGAGATGAGGATTATGGGGTTTGTGGAGCTTGAAATCATCACCTCAATCGGAATCCAATCCCCACCGCCTCCATAGAGTGGGTAGGGATAATAATGTTGAGCTTGAAATCCAGCACCTCCATCGAGTCGCCATAGAGACGAGGAGTCGATGATTAAGTTTTAACCCTGTTTAAACTCACATAGACTAGCGTTGAATAGTTTTAATCCTTTTTGAAACCCAAAACTCCTGGTGTTGTAAGCCAAAGGAATACATGTATACAATCTTTGATGCAAGTGGCAAAATCTTAATTGACTGCATGATGGGATCTTTACATGGCAATATACTTTTAATGCAATACAAACACTTGCCTATTCTTCCTACAGTCGAGAGAGGTCTAGTTTTGTACTGGCTATTCCCACATGCCCGAATATCCTGGCATGCCCCTTGCATATTTTAATTACCGTCTAACTGTGGTATAAATTTTCTTTTCTTGTAACTTTCCTGCAGGACATTGGGCTTCGGTACTCCTTTTTG
>CM018895.1:25376848-25381848 GCA_009663005.1 Actinidia chinensis | reverse complement strand
ATCGGTAACGGCAACACCTTAACTGTAGCACAGAAACATTGAGATCGCCCGTCAGAGCTGTTTTGCGAAAAATGGCTCTCTGACAGTCAACTAAAATGACTAGAGAAAATATATTAATGTAGAGAGAGAGTATATATTCTTGATAGCTAAAAACATGTACCTTTGTGAGAACGTCTGTTCTCCTTATATAGCCTAACTCGGCGCCTACCTTGACGCATCAACGACCAAATCATTAGGTAGATGGCTGACCCAACCATGTCTCTGTGGCGTAGTCGGTAGCCCGTCATCATGCCATCGACGTCTCCGTTTGGGTATGAGGGTTGTCAGAATAAACTTCAACGTGCAAGTAGCCTTTTGTTCCCTAACATCCCTCGGGATTGTCGCCAGCAGTTGCCATCTCGTCCGAGCTCTAACACAGTTATTATTCCGAACTTGCAAAATAGCGACAATCCAGAGGAAACGATGGCCTTATATTGGACAGTGCCAGTGATCAATAATGTCCGGGTTGAGCTCTGGCGCAGAGGACCACCGAACTTGCTTCATAGCGATAGCTCGGTGAAAGCTTCTTCTGCCATAAGTAAGGTCATATTCTGTCATTGTATGTTTTGCTCCCTTACAATAATATAATTGAAATTCAAAGGCAATGTAAATCATATATGGAAAGTATATATGCGTAATCCTATAATCACGTACGTAATTAATAAGCACATATAAAATCATTCTCTTCAACTGCTTTGTCGTCATCTAATTACAACAACACCACCTCCTTCCATTGTTTCTCCTATTGGTTTTGATCTCATCATTATCTACGAACCTTCTAACTCCTAGGTCGTCAATTCCTATAAAGTCAAGCAAATAAAATTTAAGAAACCCCTTAGTACTCATTCTTTTATTATTCCAAATTTATTTTTTGTTTTTTTTCTCTCTCTCCTCCCTTTTTTCCGTCCATTTTTATGCATGTCAAATCAACATTTTGAAAAGACTAAAGAAAATTAAAAACTAATTATTATTGTTGTGGTAAAAATCTAGGGACAAGTAACCGTCAAAATTGCTCTTCAAGTTTGGAATTGGACCTCAACAATGATCTAGGTGACCTGCGCAAAGGAACAAACGTAACTGCCGAGGGCTAGGTCGCTCAAAACCCCTCAGGTATGAAGATCAAAACAAGGCGAATATAAATTCGGCTAAACAAAGTCTAGAGCTCTCGAAATTATAAGGGTCTAGTCATGTGATTGCATGAGCATATCTTTTCTAGTAGTGAGAGTGACATTTTTATAGATAGAAAATAGAAAGAGCCGTGCGAAGAGATCACGGCGAGATTCTCGGATAGATAAGTATGAAAGGATATTCCATGGATATCGGAGATAATCTAAGAAGATGCTATTTGGAGAATACACCGCAATTATAGGCGACGTATTGAAAAAGGTCTCATAGAGCTAGATTCCTCACGAGGATGGAGTCTTTGCCGCAGGCGAAGGAATCAACCTTGCCCTCTGGTGAGATAGATGATGACGATCTCAGAGAGATTGGCAACATGAACATTTGCGGAGGCGACATGACCCTTAAGGTAAATAGTGATCATAACAAATGTTGAATACGTGATCCCTCTAAGCGATGTGTCCATCTCAGTTCGTTGGCAGGTGTGAATTTTGCTCTACATCAATTATTATTTTGTTTAAATGAATTAGAGAATAAATAGATTTTATCGTTGGAGAATAAATTTAAAAAATGATACCATAAACTTAGGCCCAGATTAGGATAATATATATATTTTTTAAGCTGTATTGATTTTTTAGTTTTTTCAGCTTTAGTAAATTTATTTTTACAGTTTGATCGAAATTTAATATTTTTCTGCTTCCTTTTAACAAGAAGAGTTTAAAAATATAAAAATTTTAATTTAATTTTGAAAAAAACTCACTAAAGACGAAAATAAACTACTTTTAAATATTTTTTTGTTCAAAAATGTATTTTTGTTCCTAGTGGTCTTTTTCCCGAATTAGATAAAAAATTTTACATTTTCAGATTCTTCTTGACCGTAGGAACCAAGAAAATGTAAAATTTTAATGAAATGATAAAAAAAGACGAAAACCAAAGCAGTTTAAATAAAATAAAAAAACATAACTCAGGCTTCGTTTGGTAATGTTTAAAATTCAAGCTTTTTTTAAGCTAGCTATCAAAAAGGCTAAGAATTTTTGAGTTTTTTACTTTTGTAGCTTTACTTTAGCTAAAACTAAGAAAAAGCAAAAAAGCTTTGATTTTAAAAAAAAAAAAAAAAAAAAGCTCAAACTAGCCTCAACTAGGCCAGTAGGCCTTAAAGATTCTCTATTCTATTAAAATCTAAAGGAAAATGAAAAAAAGTATTGTTGGAGAAGCTCTTAAGCGTATTGTTGGAGAAGCTCTTAAGCCCTTACAATCCTCGAGACCTCTCATATTTACCCTGAGCTACAGTATTACTCACACTCGCTTTGTTATAAACTAGATTTTAGCACGTACGCCAATCTGATTGCGTTCATTTGCGATGGCCCTGCATTCCTACTTCAGTTGCGATGGCCTCACGCTGCGAGGACACAATTGAATGTCAAGAATAGGAAAGCTAAGAGCTAGTTAGGCCAGTTGTTTTTTAGCTAATTTAGGTCTTGTTTTAAATATGTTTTTTGTTTTATTTTTATTTTTAATGATTTTCTTCTAATAATAATTTTTTTTTATATTTTCAAACTCTTATCGTCAAGAAAAATCAAAAAACTAAAATAATATTTTGATAAAAAAAATAAAATAACTAAAAACGAAATAACTCGGAAATCAAAGCAACTATATAAACTCAAAAAAACTATCCTAAATTGTGCCCGTAGTTGTTTTGATTTTGAAGTTTCTTTCGTTTCTAGTTAATTTTTTCAATGTTTGATCATTTTAAATTTTTTTTTTTTATGAAAGTAATCTGAAAATTAAAAAAATTGTTCAATTTTTTTAAAAATTAATTAATACACAAAAATTTGTTTATTTTTTAGAAATTTTGATTTTTTTTAAAGTATATCAATTTTTTTTACACTTTCGAATTTATCTTGTAAGGATAAAATACAAAAACTATAAAAAATAATAATTAAATAGTTAAAAAAATCACTAAAAAAAAGACTAAATTATTTTACCCAATATTATATCAACTTATCTCTTACCATATAGTTGCAATATTATATATATTCCATTAATGTTCTATTTTTTTTATAAAAAGAGCAAAATGTGTCTAAAAATAGAAAGATCCAGTTAATTGGGTTAGCTCAATTTGCTATCTCTTTATTGCATTGTTAGACTTTTTTATATGGATTGATTATCCAATTTGATATATTTCTCATGGCCGTTATAAATAATCTCTATCAAAGTACTATTTACTTCAATTAAAATTTAACTTTATGCAAATTATCTATTGACCTTAAATATTTGGTATTTTTGTCGTCTTTTAATAAAATAAAAAAATTAGAGACAATGTATTTTGTGCAGTGCATTGATAATGCGTACTCATATGTGATGGAACCCACAAAAAAATGAATATCACCACTTATAAGTATATACACGATACAAAATGCACTATCCATATCCAAAAAATAATAAAATACATATTAATTTTAGAATATAAGTCCAAGTTTTTAAATTAGATTTAATACGGTTAAAAAGACATATACATGTATTTAAAATAGATTAATGTTATTTTTTTGGGGGTAATTACTAATATTAAATATTGATAGAGATATCTGATAGAGTTGTATATTTGGAGTTGACATAAATAATTATCTTTTTTGCTATGATTATATATTTGAATTAGTGACTTTTATACTTTTATTTTTTTAATTATATTTTTTTTATTTATTAAGATAAATTTATTTAAATAACTATCTTATCAAAATATTTTCATTACAACAAAAGCTTCGTTTGGTAATGCTTAAAAGCTAATTTTTTTTAAGCTTGTTATAAAAAAAAAAAAAAAAATTTACTTTACTTTAACTATAAATAAATAAAAAAATATATAAAAAAATTAAGTTTAACTGATCTTTTTATTTATAAATTTAAAAAAAATAATAAAAAAATTGACATCAAATGGAACTATATAAAAATATTATGCATTAATTGTGAAGCGGGTTCCAAAGTGATCAGAAGCGCGTGGAGAAATCACAATTTCCTATGATGTATTTTTTAAATAATTTTTTAAAGGTAATTTCATATGACGTATTTGTCTCGTGTAGAATAAGCCAACTACAAGATCAGGTACATCAAAGCTCTTAGATAAATTATGGTAACACCCCCTTACTCCATTTGAAATATCATTATCTACCCCTTACTCTCTGAAATCACATTGACACCTTTACTTTAGAAAATAGCATTATAGTGAACAAACTATTTGATTCAATTATAGACTTGGGCAAATCATAACTAGCGTCAGGAGTATGGTTATTATACCACTACCGATGTGCGAGTCCATAATTTAACACTTCATGATATTGAATTGTCGGCTATATAAAATATACTAAGGGGGACTTTTGGAAGGTCTAATACTTTATATTGTACCGTGTTCATTTTTAATCATGTAATATTTGTACTATGCCTATTTAATAAAATTCTAGGGTCTCGGCCCATTTGTGCTTTGTGTCGTGTCGTATCATGATTTTTTTAGAAAGAGTTGAATGCATAAAAAATTAAAAATCATTTAAGATTTACTCACATAAAAATGTAATCTCTGTGACCCAAAAAAGTGGGTTATCCTAGCTCATCATCGTGCCGATGCCGTGTTGTACTCATTACAGCTGTATCGTGTTGACCCTTTAACGAGTGCCCATGCCAGCCTGACCTATTTGACATTCTACTTGGGTCACGCCTTTAATTTTATCATTCAACTATTAGTTGACCTAATATAGATTGATTATGTTAGCAAAATAACTTATAAAATGCCCATTTTGACCTTCCTTTAACAATTCATTTGGCTTCCCCCTGTAACCACTGCTACCATTGCTTCA
>CM018895.1:25276848-25279348 GCA_009663005.1 Actinidia chinensis | reverse complement strand
ATTATCAATTAGACAATTTGGGATTAAAATTGAAAGATTTAAAAATATAGAAACTAAAATCAAAGTCTTAAAAAACTATAGGGATCATTTTTGAAATTTACCCAAAAGTTTACTATGGAAATTAAGAACTAATAGAAAAGCATAATCTATATAATATAAAAAATAAATATTTTTATTTTTTTTAATTATCTCTCACTATCTACGGTTGAAATTCATTTAAATTAATCAAAAATTGAGATTTTATGTAAGATTATTTTTTTCTCAATAAAACATCACGTCTTTTTTCTCAAAGAAGTGGAGCCCCACATAAATTATGATCAAATAGCAAAAAAAACTATGGCAATTAAGAACTAATAGAAAAACATAATCTATATAATATAAAAAACAAATATTTTTAATTTTCTCAAACTATCTCTCGCTATCTACGGTTGAAATTCATTTGACTTAATTCATCACTTCCTTCTTCTCAAAGGAGTGGAGCCCACATAAGTTGTGATCAAATGACAAAAAAAACTGTAAAACTGAACATATTTTTTATTCATTGAATCATTTTTTTAGTGATACCCACATCAAAAAAACTAAAACACTCATTTATTTTTCTCTTATTTCTTTCAAATTAATAACATTTTTTTAAAATTATTACACTTTTTAATTAATTGTTTATTTCTAGTAGTGTATCTCTTCGTATATATATATATAATATAAATATATATTTTATTTAAAATTTATAACTTAATTATTTTTTAAATTATAAATTCTAATGAATACATTTAAAAAAAAATCATAGTGTCCAGTAATATACTATGCGGGAAAATGGTTGCAGGTGAGGCTGTTGTAATAAATGGGAAGGCATCTTGTCGTGTCTGGAGACAGAGAGAGAGAGAGAGAGAGAGAGTAATGAAGGCGACTACAGTGATGGTCGATCTCCGTGAAATTGCAGTACTGTACGATACCAAACGAAACTATATATAATTTTTTAACTCCATCAGTTTTTATATCTTAGTTTTTTTTATTAAAATATTATTTTATTATTATTTATTCATTCTATCATAAATATTTTTTTTAACTATCATATTTTAAAATAGTCACATTATTTTAACAATAATATTTTTTAAAATGATATATTTTTAAAACGATCATATTATTATATTTTTTAAATGATCATATTTTTTTAATTCATATATTTTAAATTAAACAGTATACAAATGAAAAGACTAAGTTTGTGAAGTTAATTGAAATGATTTAGAAAAATATTTTAATAAAAATAGAAAAGTAGAAAATATAAATAGCTTGTGAACGGTGTCTAATCACTGTAATAAATTTATTTATTTAATCTAGTTTTATTATTTCTTGTGATTTTTCATTGGCTAAGACTTCGTTTGGTAATGTTTAAAAGCCAAGTCTTTTTTAAGTTTGTTATTAAAAAAGTCAAGATTATTTTATTTTTTTGTTTTTGTGACTTTATTTTAGCTAAAATTAAATAAAAAAACTAACTCTGATTGATTTTTTATTTATTTTAAGTAAGAAAATTAAAAAAAAAAAAAAAAATTAAAAAAAAAAACTGATATCAAACGGAGCCTAAATTAGCCAAAGTCGGTTTTAGTTCCATTGACCTGGATGCTCTTGGAGAGTAGTTTGAATTGCCTGCAACTGCAAACGCAAAGCAAAGCAAAATAGAGACAGAGATGGCAGTTCACAGGTGTTAAAGCGAGAACTGCGGTGCTTTGCTGGACCAACTAACGAGCTTTCCTCGTAGCGCTCTCTCTCTCTCTCTCTCTCTCTCTCTCTCTCAACACTCCACATTAATCCCAAAAACAAGGCTTTTGGAAATGTCATGCTTAAATTTACACTAAAGTTAGATAATCTAATAATTAGAAACGGTAAGATTTTCTAATTTTTCATGTTTTTTTTCTCACAAATTTGAAATATAAACACAGCCTAAAAAGAAACGTATCCAATGACTTTACAAATTAGTAAAAACGAAACATGAGGTTCAGCGCCGAGTGTGATTGAAATGCGCGAACGTGCCAAGACTTTTTACCTTAAATCTAGAAGAATTGCTAGGAGTGCGGGTGCCACGAATCTAATTTCTTATCCGAACGAAAGTGGATGACAAAAGGGCGTGATCACAATTGGTTCATTTTTGTCTTGGTGTGAGGAATTTAGTATTTCCTAGGTAAAAGACAGGAAAGGAAGGGGAAAAAATGAATTACGGAAATAGAAAGTACAATTGAATTGAAATTAACATAAAAGAAAAATAAATAATAGAATTAAGTAACTGAAAATAAAGAATAATAACTAAGTGTTGAACTTATAGAGATTAAATATATGAACATAGAAGTGCAAAAACATTGAAAAAATAAACATGATCAGGGCGGAGGGAGTAAGAGGTAAGTAAGGTCAATTAACTCTATTGAAAAAAAATACGCTGTAAGTCTTCAAAAATAATTATATTATCATCACAACGGAGAAAAAATACACTATTTTGATCCTACTGAAA
>CM018895.1:25091848-25094348 GCA_009663005.1 Actinidia chinensis | reverse complement strand
TCCAGTGATTATCAGCTATCAAGCTGGTTTAACCAATTTGTTAATAGCTATTCTGATTTGTGACAATCCATTCAACCACAAGATTAAATTCTGTAAGCACAAAAGTTTATATACGTGTAGTAATCAATTGACAGATTCTTAATTAGTTAAACAGATTTAAGAAAATCTAACAAATCACAACTAATGTATCAAGTGATGGTTGAAGGTATTTAAACCATATTTACGCCGCATGTGTAAATACATGTTTAGTTGCGACTGATTCCAATTTAGCGCCACATATATATTCATAGCACAACGTAGCTTGGACAACCAGTAGCTAATGCATCATAACCAGCTTTCCATTCAAAATATGCTCTTCGAGATCATCCTTCAAGGCACAAATATGGGAACCACTAAAATTTTAAGATGTTGAAATGCACCAAATATTCGATTTTTAGAGCTCATTACTGTAGTATCCATACAGCTAAAACTCCATGCCACGTTCGTGCCAGAATTTATCATTCAACAAAGATTGCATGACAGAAATCCCATGCCATATATTAAAAATGCTAATACCATAATCATGCATAAAAATTCAACGAGGACATGAAATGAGACTCAATTCCAAGTGAACATAAGTAACTAATTGCATAAAAAGTCTCAAATCAACATTACGGAATGAACTCCAGAAACTCTAACTTGAAAACTTCCATACCGAATAGAACCAAAAAACTAAAAACAGTGATAAAACAAATTGTGGGCGTGTTTCATACTAAAAAGTTAGTCATCCGATCCGAACCCTTTTAGTCAAAAAGAGTACCGAAGCCAATGTCCTGCAGAAAGTTAAAAGAAAAGAAAAATTAGTAACACAGTTTAGACGATAATAAATATGCAAGGGCATGCAAGGATATTCGTGCATGTGGGAATAGCCAGTACAAAACTAGACCTCTTCTCGACTGTAGGAAGAATAGCCAAGTTGTTTGTACTTGCATTAATATGTATATGCAATGTAACAGATCAATCATGCACGTCAATTAAGATTTTGCAGTTGCATCAAAGATATGTATACATGTATTCCTTGGGCTAAACCCCAGTTAGTTTTGGGTAAATCAGGATTAAACTATTTCAACGCTAGTCTCTGTGAGTTTAAACAGGGTTAAAACTTACTAGTAAAGCGAATTTTGAAAAGCTAAGTGAGATTACCATTCCCAGACCATGGGTATCCAAACATAACTCCAGTGATTATTAGCTATCAAGCTGGTTTAACCAATTTGTTAATAGCTATTCTGATTTGTGACAATCCATTCAACCACAAGATTAAATTCTGTAAGCACAAAGTTTATATACGTGTAGTAATCAATTGACAGATTCTTAATTAGTTAAAAAGATTTAAGAAAATCTAACAAATCACAACTAATGTATCAAGTGATGGTTGAAGGTATTTAAATCATATTTACGCCGCATGTGTAAATACATGTTTAGTTGCGACTGAATCCAATTTAGCGCCACATATATATTCATAGCACAGCGTAGCCTGGACAGCCAGTAGCTAATGCATCATAACCAGCTTTCCATTCAAAATATGCTCTTCGAGATCATCCTTCAAGGCACAAACATGGGAACTACTAAAATTTTAAGATGTTGAAATGCACCAAATATTCGGTTTTTAGAGCTCATTACTGTAGTATCCATACAGCTAAAACTCCATGCCACGTTCGTGCCAGAATTTATCATTCGACAAAGATTGCATGACAGAAATCCCATGCCATATATTAAAAATGCTAATACCATAATCATGCATAAAAATTCAAGGAGGACATGAAATGAGACTCAATTCCAAGTGAACATAAGTAACTAATTGCATAAAAAGTCTCAAATCAACATTACGGAATGAACTCCAGAAACTTTAACTTGAAAACTTCTATACCGAATAGAACCAAAAAACTAAAAACAGTGACAGAACAAATTGTGGGCATGTTTCATACTAAAAAGTTAGTCATTCGATCCGAACCCTTTTAATCAAAAAGAGTACCGAAGCCAATGTCCTGCAGAAAGTTAAAAGAAAAGAAAAATTAGTAACACAGTTTAGACGGTAATAAATATGCAAGGGCATGCAAGGATATTCGTGCATGTGGGAATAGCCAGTACAAAACTAGACCTCTTCTCGACTGTAGGAAGAATAGCCAAGTTGTTTGTATTTGCATTAATATGTATATGAAATGTAACAGATCCAATCATGCACGTCAATTATGATTTTGCAGTTGCATCAAAGATATGTATACATGTATTCCTTTGGCTAAACCCCAGTTAGTTTTGGGTAAATCAGGATTAAACTATTTCAACGCTAGTCTCTGTGAGTTTAAACAGGGTTAAAACTTACTGGTAAAGCGAATTTTGAAAAGCTAAGTGAGATTACCATTCCCAGACCATGGGTATCCAAACATAACTCCAGTGATTATCAGCTATCAAGCTGGTTTAACCAATTTGTTAATAGCTATTCTGATTTGTGACAATCCATTCA
>CM018895.1:25051848-25066848 GCA_009663005.1 Actinidia chinensis | reverse complement strand
GCCCCAGAATAGGGAGTATTTCCCTCCAGAGAAATGAAGACATTTGATAAGTTGACTGGTGCCATTTTTTAGTGACAAAGAAAGAGAGAGGAAAATGCAGTGAATAGGGAGGAGAAGAGGAGGAGGAGAGAGATGAGGAGGAAAGAAGTTGGATGGAAATGGTGCGAAAGCAAGAAGAGGGGAATGATGAGGATGAAGAGGAGATTGAGGAAAAGGAGGAGGACAGAGGGAAATGTTACTGAGACTCTTGCCCTGAATATATAGACGATGCACGACCTGTACGCACCTCTTTGGAAAAAAGAGACCCTGTACGCTCCTCTTACGCACCTCTTTGGAAAAAAGAAAACTCCCTTGTATTGTGAATGTTTCTAATTGGATCCTCTGTCCTAATTTGGGTCGGGGCAAGCTGTCCTAATTCAAAATTTTCAAGGCTCAAGGACAAGGTTTGGATGGGCTTTGCACTCAGGTTCAATCTTGGTGGGCGGGTGGGCCGGCTTAGTCCCATTTTTTATTTTTTGAACAATGGTGTAGGACTTTAAGGTGTGCAATTGCTGGGTTTGGGGGGGTTAGTGGGCTTAGTAAGTATGGGGTGTGGGTTGTGTGACTTAATATGTGGCACTGGTGGAAAATCGTCGGCTTTCTTTCTCTTTTGTTTTTGGCCCCTCTTCGAACAAGAGAAAGCACAACCAAACGGAACGAAACAAAATACACTCATTAATTAAAAAAATAAATTACACTAATCTACACCCATTGTTTATTGAAAATGTTTCGACTGATCTAATTTAAATTATTTCAAATATTTAATGTTGTTTTCAAAATATTTTATGGTATTAGATTTTGGTTCGTTCCTGGTGCTTGTGGGTATGGGTATCGTCTTGTGTGAATGAATGGGGACAAAAAATAGTTGGTTATTTTAGACCAATAACTACGGAGATGCTTCTTACCAACTTTAGTGAAATAGAGCCCTCCTATAACAGTAGCAATGCCAATAACAAATCCCATGGCCCAGTAGTAGGGAGTATTTCCCTCCAGCAGAAATGAATGGACATTTGGATTGTTGACTTGTGCCATTTTTTAGTGACAATAAAGAGAGAGGAAATGCAGTGAATAGGAAGTAGGAGGAGGAGGAGGAGAGAGAGGAGGAGAGAAGGTTTGATGGAAATGGTGTTGCACGCAAGAAGAGGGAGGAGGAGGAGAGAGAGAAGAGGGAGAAAAGGAGGAGGACGGAGGGAAATGTTACTGAGACTCTTGTCCGGAATATATAGACGATGCACGACCTGTACGCACCTCTTTGGAAAAAAGAAAACTCCTATTTTATTCTGAATGTTTCTAATTGGATCCTCTGTCCTAATTTGGGTCGGGGCAAGCTGTCCTAATTCAAGATTTCCAAGGCTCAAGGACAAAGTTTGGATGGGCTTTGGACTCAGGTTCAATCTTGGTGGGCGGGTGATGCAGATAGCAAGGCTGAAGATTACTTGGAGACCCAGGGCCGTCGTTATGCTCGATGTGGCCGGGTAACTTTAACGGCCATAAACTTTTGCTGCCGTTACTACGTTTTTTCTATTCTAATATATCGTTGGGAAAGCTCTCGACACCAAGACGAAGACCATGGGCAAATGTGAAAAAAAAACGCTTCTAAGTATTATTTTTGGTACGTTAGGTATTTGGGACATGTTTTGGGCTTGTTTCTTAAGGTTTCGTTAATTAATTATTCTTTAACCCGGTTTGTCCCGGGCCCCTAGGGTTTTGTGAACCATATTTATACTCTACTTCTTTAGAGTTTCAGTAGTTTTGGAGATGAATATTATTTATGCCGTTTTTCTAATCGGTTGTTATCTTGCGAATCAACCGAGCCGTTTGATGCCTCTTTATCTGGTATTCGATTGAATCAAGGTTGAGGGAAGAACGGTATTCGTCGGAATCAACGGTTTTATTGGTTTCGTGTAAGTGTCCGCTACATCAGCGGGTGGGCTGTGGATTATCTTAGTCCCATTTTTTATTTTTTGAACACTGGTCCTGTAGGACTTTTAAGGTGTGCATTGTTGGGTTAGAGGGGGCTTTAGTAAGTCATAGGGGGGTTACGTTATAGATAGGGCAAAGCAAACTTGGAGACACCACACAGGCACAGGCTAGGGCCAGGAATCCCATGTGCCCTAATTAAAAATGCTAATACCATAATCATGATAAAAAATTCAATGAGGACATGAAATGAGACTCAATTCCAAGTGAAAACATCATAACTAATGCCATGGACAAAATCTCAAATCAACATTACGGAATGAACTTCAGAAACTTTAACTTGAAAAACGTCCATACCGAATAGAACCAAAAAACTAAAAACAGTGACAGAACAAAAAGTCTTGACAATCATAACTCCGAATTGTGGGCATGTTCATACTAAAAAGTGTTAGTTCATCCGATCCGACCCTTTTAGTCAAAAAGAGTTACCGAAGCCAAATGATCCTGCCAGAAAGTTACAAGAAAAGAAGAATTTACTAACAAGGTTTTAGACGGTAATAAAGATGCAAGAGCATGCCAGGATAATCGTGCATGTGCGAATAGCCAGTACAAAACTAGACCTCTTCTCGACTTAGGAAGGAATAAGCAAGTTGTTTGTACTTCATTAAAATGATATGCATGTAACAGATCCAATCCCTGAAGGCATTAAATTTTGAGTTGACATCAAAGATAGTAACATGTATTCCTTTGGCTAAACCACAGTTAGAGTAGTTTGGGTAATAATTTTAAACAGGAGGCATATTAAACTATTTCAACGCTAGTCTCTGTGAGTTTAAACAGGGTTTAAAACTGAAATCATCCGACTCCCGTTCTCTATGGGGCACTCCGATTTGAGATGCTTGCGATTTCAAGCTCAACAGTCTCATCCCTCCCCACTCTCTGGGGCGGTGGGGATTGCGAATCCGATTTGAGGGCTTGGATTTCAAGCTCCACATCCTCATCAATTCTAATCTCTATGGCAGCAGCGAGGATTGCGACTCTTTTTTCAAGCACGTTTCGCAAATAAATTATTACGATACAACCAACTAAGACTACCCAAGTCCAACCCCTAGGCCGAATTTCACGACAGATGTGCTTATTGCCCCACTTATAAAAAAATTTACAAGTCTCAAATCGTTCCGGAGCAGTGGAAGAAGTCCAAGAGAACAGAAGGAAGCCACCATGAAGCATATGATCCCGATTACAGATACCCAATCTCCAATTAACAAACTAGAATTACTATATCCAAAATAATAATAGCTTGGGATGTTTTCGCCGGAGGCTGGGGCCTCTGCAATTACATCTCCAACATTGTTCTCGGTTTTTTTTTCTTTGGTGTTTTTTGTGCCATAAAGAGCACCACAGTTATAGCGACGGCAACGGGTACACTGCAATAGACCAATAACTACGGAGAAGGAGACTGCTTCTACCAACTTTAGTGAAATAGAGCCCTCCTTATAACAGTTAGCAAAATTGCCAATAACAATCCCTGGCCCAGTAGTAGTAGTGGAGTATTTCCCTCCAGAGAATGAAGGACATTTGCATAGTTGGACTGGCCATTTTTTAGACAAGAAAAGAGAGGAGGAAAGACAGTGAATAGGGAGGAGGAGGGAGAGGAGGAGGAGGAGGAGAGAAGAGAAGTGAGGAAAAGAAGGTTTGAGGAAATGGCTGCTGACAAGACAAGAGAGGGAGGATGAGGAGAGAGAGAAGATTGAGAAGAAAAGGAGGAGGACAGAGGGAAAGTTTACTGAGACTCTTGCCCTGATGAATTATATAGCGATGAACGGAACTGTACGCACCTCTTTGGAAAAAAGAGACCCTGTACGCTCCTCTTACGCACCTCTTTGGAAAAAAGAAAACTCCCTTGTATTGCCGGGGCCTCTGCAATCCATCTCCAACATTGTTGTCGGTGTTTTTGTGCCATTACAAGAGCACACAGTATAGCGACGGCAACGGTACCAACTGCAATAGACCAATAACTACGGAGATGCTTCTTACCAACTTTAATGAAATAGAGCCCTCCTATAACAGTAGCAATGCCAATAACAAATCCCATGGCCTAGTAGTAGGGAGTATTTCCCTCTAGCAGAAATGAATGGACATTTGCATAGTTGACTTGTGCCATTTTTTAGTGACAAGAAAGAGAGTAGGAAAGGTAGGAATAGGGAGGAGAAGGAGGGAAGAGGAGAGAGAGAGGAAAAAAAAAGGTTGATGGAAATTAATGGTGCCTGCAAGCACGAAGACGGAGGGATGAGGAGAGAGAAGAAGAGGGACGAAGAGGAGAAGAAAGAAGGACAGAGGAAGGAAAATGTTACTGAGATCTTGCCCTGAATATTAGACGATGCACGGAAGTACGCACCTCTTGGAAAAAAGAGACCAGGTACGCTCCTCTTACGCACCTTTTGGGAAAAAAAAGAAAGAAAACTCCCTTGTATTGTGATGTTTCTAATTGGATTCCTCTGTCCAAATTGGGTCGGGGCAAGCGTCCTAATCAAAATTTTCAAAGGTTCAAGGACAAGGTTTGGATGGGCTTGCACTCAGGTTCTAACTTGGTGGGCGGCTTTAGTACATTTTTTATTTTGGAAACAAGGTGTAGGACTTTAAGGTGTTGCAATTGCTGGGTGGGTTTTTGGGGGGGTTTAGTAAGTATAGGGGTGTGGGGGGGGTGTGACTGTAATATGTGAACTGGGTTGAAAATTCATCAGCTTTATTTCTTTTCTGTTTGGCCCTATTCGCACAAGAGGAAATTTAAAAGCACAAGGAACGAACAAAAATACACTCCTTAATCAAAAAATAAATAAATTACACACTCTACACCCAGTGTTCATTAAAGTTTAGACTGGATTTAATCTTTAAATTTATTTCAAATATTCATGATGTTTTCATAATTATTTTATGTTATTAGCATTTTTGGTTCGGTTTCCTGTGCTTGTGGTTTCGTCTTGTGGGAATGAAATGGGGACAAAAAAACAATAGGTTATTTTAGAGTTATTTGGATGACTGACTGCGATGCAGTGGTCGTTCCGCCCGGAGAAGAAAGAGAAGATGCTTTCATTTCAATATATTTTTTCAAGAAGAGAACATGTTCACGCGTAAGCTAGCGTTCTGGGGGTGGGGTGGTACGGTTACAGATAGGCCCAAAAGCAAACTTGGAGACACCACACAGGCACAGGCAGGGCAGAAATCCCACACATTGCCATATAGTTAAAAATGCTAAACAACTCAGCATAAAATTCAACGAGGACATGAATGGACTCATCAAGTGAACATAATTAACTATTCATGAAAAATTCAAATTCAACATTACGGAATGAACTCCAGAAACTTTACAACTTGAAAACTTCCATTACCGAATAGAACCAAAAAAACTAAAAACAGTGACAGAACAAAAAGCTTGACAATCTATACATCCAAAAAAAATATAAAAATAAAAAATTAATTGGGCATGGTTCATATAAAAAGTAGTCATCCGATCCAAACCCTTTTTTAGCAAAAAGATACCGAAGCCAATGTCCTGCAGAAAGTTCAAGAAAGAAATTTAGTACTCACGTTTAGACGGTAATAAATATGCAAGGGTATGCCGGATATTCGTAGCATGTGCGAATAGCCAGTACAAACTAGACTCTTCTCGCTGTGGAGAATAGGCAAATTGTTTTGTACTTATATTAAATGTATATGCAATTTAACAGATCCATGATGGTCAAGTCAATTAGATTTTGCAGTTGCATCAAAGATATGTATACATGTATTCCTTTGGCTAAACCCCAGTTAGTTTTGGGTAAAACAGGATTAAACTATTTCAACGCTAGTCTCTGTGAGTTTAAACAGGGTTAAAACTTACATCATCCGACTCCTCGTTCTCTATGGCGACTCCGATTTGAGGTGCTTGGATTTCAAGCTCAACATTCTCATCCCTCCCCATCTCTATGGAGGCGGTGGGGATTGCGACTCCGATTTGAGGTGCTTGGATTTCAAGCTCCACATCCTCATCAATCCTCATCTCTATGGCAGCAGCGGGGATTGCGACTCTTTTTTCAAGCACGTTTCGCAAATAAATTATTACGATACAACCAACTAAGACTACCCAAGTCCAACCCCCTAGGCCGAATTTCACGACAGATGTGCTTATTGCCCCACTTATAAAAAAATTTACGAGTCTCAAATCGTTCCGGAGCAGTGGATGAAGTCCAAGAGAACAGAAGGAAGCCACCATGAAGCATATGATCCCGATTACGAACATCTCCAATGTAACACCTAGAAATTACTATTATCAAATAATACAGCTTGGATGGTTTTCGCCCAGGCCGTGGCCCTCTTCAAATCCCATCTCCACATTGTTGTCGGTGTTTTGGTGCCATTACAACAGCCACAGTAAGCGACGGCAAAGGTACCAACTGCAATAGACCACTAACGACTGAGATGCTTCTTTACAACTTTAGTGAAATAGAGCCCGCCTAACATAGCAATGCAATAACAAATCCCATGGCCGAGTAGTAGGAGTATTTCCCTCCAGCAGAATGAATGGACATTGCCATAGTTTGACTTGTGCCATTTTTTAGTGACAAGAAAGAGAGAGGAAATGCAGTGAATAGGGAGGAGAAGGAGGAGGAGGAGGAGGAGGAGGTGAGAGAGGAGGAAAGAAGGTTTGATGGAAATGGTGCTGCAAGCAAGAAGAGGGAGGATGAGAAGAGAGAAGATTGAGAAAGGAGAGGACAGAGGGAAATGTTACTGAGACTCTTGCCCTGAATATATTAGACGATGCACTACCTTGTACGCACCCTTTGGAAAAAGAGACCCTGACCTCCTCTTCGCACCTCTTTGGAAAAAGAAAACTCCCTTTTATTGTGAATATTTCCAATTGGGATCCTCTGTCCTAATTTGGTCGGGCAAGCGTCCCTATTCAAAATTTCAAGGCTCAGGACCCAGGTTTGGATGGGCTTGCACTCAGGTTCAATCTTGTGGGCGTGTGGGCCGGCTTAGTCCCATTTTTTATTTTTTGAACAATGGTGTAGGACTTTAAGGTGTGCAATTGCTGGGTTTGGGGGGCTTAGTAAGTATAGGGGTGTGGGGGTGTGACTGTAATATGTGCACTGGGTGAAAATCCTCGGCTTTCTTTCTTTTTGTTTTTGGCCCCTATTCGCACAAGACGAAATCACAACCACAAGGAACGAAACAAAAATACACCCATTAATTAAAAAATAAATAAATTACACTACTCTACACCCATTGTTTATTAAAGTTTTGACTGATTTAATCTTAAATTTATTTTCAAATATTTCATGTGTTTTCAAATATTTTATGGTATTAGCATTTTTGGTTCGTTCCTTGTGCTTGTGGTTTCGTCTTGTGCGAATGAATGGGGACAAAAAACAGTAGGTTATTTTAGAGTTCTTTTGGATGACCTGCTGCGATGCAGTGGTCGTTCCGCCCGGAGAAAGAAAGAGAGATGCTTTTCATTTCCAATATGTTTTTGCAAGCCGATGTTTCACGCGTGATACAGCTAGACGGTATTGGGAGGGTGGTACGGTACAGACGAGGCAAAGCAAACCTTGGCGACACACACAAACGGCACAGGCAGGGGCGAAATCCCATGCCAATATTAAAAATGCTAATACCATAATCAGGATAAAAAATTCAACGCAGGACATGAAATGAGGACTCAATTCCGAAACGGAAACAAATAATAATTGCATAAAAAATCTCTCAAATCAACAGTACGGAATGAACTCAAAGAAATTAACTTGAAACACTTACCCATCACGAATAATAGAACCAAAAAACGTAAAACAAACCCGTCTGACAGAACAAAAAGCTTGATTGACAATCTATTAACTCCGAAATTGTGGGCATGTTATACTAAAAAGGTTAGTCATCGAATCCGAAACCCTTTTAGTCAAAAGAGTACCGAAGCCAATGTGCTTTGCAGAACGTTAAGAATGGATTACAAGAAAAGAGAAGGCCAAGCGCAGTGGGGGACTGTAAGAGTAACAAGAGTGAAGATTAAAGACTGGTAATAATATGCAAGGGCAACATGCAAAGAGATTCGGGCATTGGGAATAATTGCCAGTGCAAAACTAGAGCTTCTCGATTGAGGGAGAAAGGCAAGTTGTTTGTACTTGCATTAAAATGTATATGCAATGACCCGATCCAATCATGAAAGTCAATTAAGATTTTCTGCAGTTGCAGCAAAGATATGTTACCCAATGTATTCAGTTGGCTAAACACACAGTTATAGTTAGTTTTGGGTAAACCCAGGATTAAACTATTTCAATCGATAGTCGCGATGAGGATTTAAAAAAGGGTTAAACTTAATCATCCGACTCCTCGTTCTCTATGGCGACTCCGTTTGAGGGTGCTGGCTTTCAAGCTCAACATTCTCATCCCTCCCCATCTCTATGGAGGCGGTTGGGGGGGATTAGCGACTTTTTTTGATTTGAGATGGTGCTTGGATTCAAAGCTCCACCTCCTCATCAATCTCATCTCTGTAAGAGGCAGCAGCGTGGGAGCAGCGGGGATTGCGACTCTTTTGCAAGCACGGTCGCAAATAAATGAATTAACGTACAACCAATTAAGACTACCCAAGTCCAAACCCCCTAGCCGAGTTTCACGGACAGATGTATGCTTATTGCCCAACTTATAACAAAATTACGAGTCCTCAAATCGTTCCCGGTAGTAGTGGAATTGGAATAAGGCCAAGAGAACGAAGGAGGAAGCCCACCATGAAGCCATATAATCCCGGGATTACGGATCACATCTCAAATGTAACAAACTAGAATTACTATTATCAAAATATACTAGCTTGGATGGTTTTCGCCGAGGAGGTGGGGGCCCTCGGCAATCATCTCGAACATTGTTAGCTCCGGGTATGTTTTTGTGCCATTCACAGCGCACACAGTTATAGCGACGACAACAGGGTCCCAACTGGCAATAGGACAATAGCTACGGAGATGCTTCTTACACCAACTGTAATGAAATAGATCCTCCTATAACAGGTAATAGCAATGCCAATAAACCAAATCCCATGGCCTAGTAGTAGGGAGTATGTTCCCTCAAGACAGAAAGATAATGGAAATTGCATAGTTGACTTGTGCCATTTTTTAGTGACAGGAACGGAGAGGGAAATGCCATGTAGTGAAATGGGGAGGAGAGGAGAAGAGGAGGAGGAGGAGGAAAAAAAAAGGTTTGATGGAAATGGTGCTGAAAGAAGAAGAGGGGAGGGAGGGATGAGGAGAGAGAGAAGAGGGAGGAAGAGGAGGAGGACAGAGGAAATGTTACTGAGACTCTTGCCGAAATATATAGACGATGCACGACATGTACGCTCCTCTTTGGAAACAAAGCGACCTGTACGCTCCTACTTACGCGACCTTAGTTGGGAAAAGAAAACTCCTTGTATGTGAATGTTCTATGGACCCTCTGTCCTAATTTGGGTCGCCTGGGCAAGCTTGTCCTAATCAAAATTTCAAGGATCACGGACAAGGTTTGGATGGGCTTTGCACTCAGGTTCAATCTTGGTGGGCGGGTGGGCCGGCTTAGTCCCATTTTTTATTTTTTGAACAATGGTGTAGGACTTTAAGGTGTGCAATTGCTGGGTTTGGGGGGCTCAGTAAGTATAGGGGTGTGGGGGTGTGTCTGTAATATGTGCACTGGGTGAAAATCCTCGGCTTTATTTCTTTTCTGTTTTTGCGCCCCTTGCACAAGACGAAATCACAAAGCAACAAGGAAACGAAAAACAAAAAATACACTCATTAATTAAAAAAAAATAAATACACTACTCTACACCAATTGTTTATTAAAAGTTCGACTGATTTTAATCTTAATTTATTTTTAATATCATGTGTTTTTTAAATATTTTATGGTATTAGCATTTTTTGGTTCGTTCCTTGTGCTTGTGGTTTCGTCTTGTGCGAATGAATGGGGATATTTAAAAAAATAGTAGGTGATTTAGAGTTCTTTTGGGTGACTGCTGCGATGCAGTGGTCGTTCCGCCGGAGAAAGAAAGAGAGAAAGAAAGAAAAAGAGAAGATTGCTTTCATTTCTAATAGTTTTTTGCAAGACTACATGTTCACGCGTACGCTAGCGGTCTTGGGGGGGGGTGGTACGGTACACGATGGGCAAAGCAAACTTGCGACACCACACAGGCACAGGCAGGGCAGGAAATCCATGCCATATTTAAAAAATGCCTAAATACCATTAGCATTCCCATAAAAATTCAACGAAAGACATGAAATGAGACTCACTTCCAAGTGAACATAATTAACTAATTGGCATGTTGAAAAATCTCAAATCAACATTACAGAATGAGCTCAAGAAACTTTAACTGAAAACTTCCCATACGAATAGAACCAAAAAAACTAAAAACAGTGACAGAACAAAAAAGCTTGACAATCTATAACTCCGAATTATGGGCGTGTTTCATTACTAAAAAGTTAGTCATCCGATCCGAACCCTTTAGTCAAAAAGAAGTACCGAAGCCAATGTGCTGCAGAAAGTGCAAGAAAGGAAATTTAGAACCTAGTTTAGACGCGTAATAAATATGCCAAGGGCATGCCAGGATATTCGTTGCATGGGGAATAGCAAGTACAAAAACTAGAAAAACCCCCCTTCTTCCGGATGTAGAAAAAGAATAGGCAAAGTTTTTTGTACTTGCATTAAAATGATATGCAATGTACACAGATCCAATTCATGAAAGTCAAAATTTAGATTGCCGTGCATCAAAGATAGGAACATGTACTTCTTTGGCTAAACCCCAGTTAGTTTTGGGTTTAAAACGGGAGTTATCTAAAAATCATTTCAAACGCTAGTCCTGTGAGTTTAAACAGGGTTTAATTAAAACTTACATCATCCGAATCTCGTCTCTATGGCGACTCCGATTGAGGTGCTGGATTTCAAGCTCAACATTCTCATCCCTCCCCCATCTCTATGGAGGCGGTGGGGATTGCGACTCCGATTGAGGGGGTGCTTGGATTTTAAGCTCCACATCCTCTCAACCTCCATCTCTATGGCAGCACGGGGATGTGACTCTTTTTCAAGCACGTTTTCGTCAATCA
Source organism: Actinidia chinensis (assembly GCA_009663005.1). NCBI lineage: Eukaryota > Viridiplantae > Streptophyta > Magnoliopsida > Ericales > Actinidiaceae > Actinidia > Actinidia chinensis. Next base: position 25,055,803 of record CM018895.1, on the reverse strand, counting down.
TAAATATTACGATTCCAACCAACTAAGACTACCCAAAGTCAACCCCCTAGGCCGAATTCACGACAGATGTGATTATTGCCCACTGATAAAAAAAATGTCCGAGTCTCAAATCGTGCCGGAAGCAGTGGAAGAAGTCCAAGAGAACAGAAGGAAGCCACCAGAAGCATATGATCCCGTACGGATAATCTCCAATGTAACAAACTGAATTACGGATACAAAATATAACTAGCTTGGATGGTTTCGCGAGGCCAGGGGCCTCTGCAATCCATCTCCAACATTGTTGTCGGTGTTTTTGTGCCATTACAAGAGCACACAGTATAGCGACGGCAACGGTACCAACTGCAATAGACCAATAACTACGGAGATGCTTCTTACCAACTTTAGTGAAATAGAGCCCTCCTATAACAGTAGCAATGCCAATAACAAATCCCATGGCCCAGTAGTAGGGAGTATTTCCCTCCAGCAGAAATGAATGGACATTTGCATAGTTGACTTGTGCCATTTTTTAGTGACAAGAAAGAGAGAGGAAATGCAGTGAATAGGGAGGAGAAAGAGGAGGAGGAGGAGGAAGGAGGAGAGAGAGGAGGAAAGAAGGTTTGATGGAAATGGTGCTGCAAGCAAGAAGAGGGAGGATGAGGAGAGAGAGAAGAGGGAGAAGAGGAGGAGGACAGAGGGAAATGTTACTGAGACTCTTGCCCTGAATATATAGACGATGCACGACCTGTACGCACCTCTTTGGAAAAAAGAGACCCTGTACGCTCCTCTTACGCACCTCTTTGGAAAAAAGAAAACTCCCTTGTATTGTGAATGTTTCTAATTGGAATCTCTGATCTCTCGCCAAACGTGCGCTTGAGATGACCCCAAGAGAAGGAGGCGGAAGAAGAGTAGTTATAACTCGGAGTACGAGGTCAGATTTCACAGAGGTGTGTGATCAAGACGAAAGGAAAAGAATTTACCTCTCAATAATCCACAAAGATGAACAAAATTATTTAAAAAAGAATAAAATCTGAGGTTTTTGGAATCTGGTTCGAGTTCTCACGTTGACACTAACAAAATAAATAGCTGGAATGAAGTATTTTTAAAATTAAATGTGAAATATCTCGGGGGTGGTCGTTCCAATCGATTTTGTGGCTTGGATTCTAAGGGGAGGATGATTTATAACTCGAATCCTTAGACTACGGCGTGAGTCTCGGATTCGAAGATTTAGACAATAAAACCCCTTGTTCTTTAAAAACTCCATTCTAGATTAGATCTGGTTATTAGAGTCAAGGAGGAATACCATCGATTCACGCAATCTATACTAAGAAAGGGTATGATAAGTATTGCCAACATATCAATCATCCCAGTTTCAATAATTTATAGAACAATGAAGACAAAGAATGATAAAACAATGAATATATAACTTTGAACCCCAAAATCTCAAAATCCTTTTACGCAAAGACCTTCATCAATTTTCACAACTCAACCCCAGATTGAAGAATTTAGCTACTCATCTCCATTTATGAAAAACTTGAAATATTTAACATAGAAATTAAAATGTATAATTTAAATAAATAAAACTTACAACAATGTTAGATCTAGGAAGATAAACCAAACTTAAAGAGAATAAAGCCAACAAATAAGTAAATACCTAAAGAATTAATAGATAGTAAAGCAGAGAATCCGAGTATACAACCATAATGCAGTGTGTAAACAAGAAAAAAATGAGAAACTTAACAGAAAATGATAAAGGAAAATTTAACCCAGCCATTGCAGTAAAAAAAAAATGTAAGTGATACATTAAGCAATAAGACGTCCGGCATTGGCGAAATAAGACGTCCATTGTGGTGGTAAGTAAGCGATAAATAAAGCGATAAGCGTCCGGCATGGCGAATAAACGTCCATTGTGGTTGGTTTCGAATATATCGATAATCTAAAAGTTACTATCGATATAAGTAATAAAAACTATTCGAGAGATGAACAATATAAGTAAACACGTATAGAACTTTGGAAACTAAAACTAATATTGAACTACATAAAATGAGAGGAGGAGAGAGATATTCAAAACTTAAAAACTTAAAACTTTTAAACTCAAAATTTATCTAACTTTCTTTCTCTCAAAAAAATCACTTAGGAAAAAATTTATCCCCAAAAAACTAACTCTCTTTTCTCTCCAAAAAAAACTATCCTCCTATAGGCCTCCCTCATCCTCCTTTATAGAAAAAAGGAGAAGGAGAATCAAGAAGATGGGGAAAGAACACGGGTGAAGAAAGAGCCATTTGGTTGATTGGAATGGCTGTGATGGAGGAAAGAGCCCCTTTTGGGGAGTGAAGGTGGCCCTTTTATTTGATTTGGTGGCTTGCTTTGGGGAAAGAGCAGGGAGAGAGGGAGCCATTTGTTGGACTTTGGTTGCCAAATACTTGTTGTCATCTGAACTTGAAGTCTCTGATCCTTAAGAAATTCGGCCACTGATCACATGCATGCCGAAGGTTTGGGAAAGATGGGACGGTTGGGAAGCTGTTTGATTTTTGACTTTTTTTCTGAACCGGGTCGAGATTGTTGATTTCTTTCTTTAATGCTCTTTGGCTTTTTAACTACAACACACACAAAAAATATAATCAAACAAAAATATAACTAAAATAAAGAAATGAATACTAATCTAAGTCCAGCAAAGCGTAAGTGCTAATTGAGATCTAAATTACACTTTATGGGTTGTAATCACCTCGGTCCAAATTTGGGTAGGGGGACAAGCGTCCTAATTCAAAATTTTCAGGCTCAAGGACAAGGTTTGGATGGCTTTGCACTCAGGTTCAATCTTGTGGGGGGTGGGCCAGCTTAGTCCCAATTTTTTATTTTTGGAAAAATGGTGTAGCGACTTTTTAGGTGTGCAATTGTGGGTATGGGTTGGGGGTCTTAGTAAGTATAGGGGTGTGGGGGTGTTATGTGACTGTAATATGTGCACTAGGTGAAACTCCTCGGCTTTCTTTTCTTTTTTGTTTTTGGCCCTAGTAGCAACAAGACGAATCACCAGCACAAGGATACGAAAAAAAATACACCATTAATTAAAAAATAAATAATTACACTACTCTACACCCATGTTATTAAAGTTTCGACTGATTTAATCTTAAACTATTTTCAAATATTTTCATGTGTTTTAAAATATTTTATGATTTGCCTTTTTGTTCGTTCCTTGTGCTTGTGGTTCGCTTGTGCAAATAATGGGGACAAAAAACACGTAGGTATCTTTAGAGTTCTTTGGTTATGACCTGCTGCGATGCAGTGGTCGTTCCGCCCGGAGGAAAGAAAGAGAGGTGCTTTCATTTCCCAATATATTTCAAGCCGTTCGAAAATAAATTATTACGATACAACCAACTAAGACTACCCAAGTCCAACCTCCTAGGCCGAATTTCACGGTAGATGTGCTTATTGCCCCACTTATAAAAAAATTCACGAGTCCCAAATCGTTCCGGAGCAGTGGAAGAAGTCCAAGAGAACAGAAGGAAGCCACCATTAAGCATATGATCCGATTACAGGACCCGTCTCCAATGTAACAACTAGGAATCACTAATGTCACAATAATACTAGTGGGATGGTTTCGACCAGGCAGGGCTCGGCAATCCATCTCCAAACCAAAAAATTTTGTTGTTGGGTTTTTTTGCCATTACAAGAGACACAGTATAGCAGACAACAACGGTACCAACTGCAATAGACAATAACTACAGAGAGCTTCTTACCAACTTTAGTGAAATGAAATAGAGCCCTCCTATAACAGAGCAATGCCAATAACAATCCTATGGCCCAGTAGTAGGGAGATTTACCGCAGCAGAATATGAATGGACATTTGCATAGTGGACTGTGCCATTTTTTGTGACAAGAAAGGGAGAGGAAAATGCCAGGAATAGGGAGGAGGAGGAGGAGGAAGGAGAGCGAGGAGTGGGAACAGGAGAGAGAGAGGAGGAAAAGAAGGTTTGATGGA
>CM018895.1:25021748-25051748 GCA_009663005.1 Actinidia chinensis | reverse complement strand
TCTCTCTTTCTCCTCTCTCTCCCTTCCCCCCCCAAATAGTGTTAATTGATATCTATATAATTAAAATCTTTTTGAAAAAAAAAAACTTTTTGTAATAGAATATATGAAATCTTAGAGATTTGAAGATTTCAAATCCACGAATTCAAACAGAGTCTGAGAATTTTTTTTTTATTATAATATTAAACTATATATTTATAGAAAAATAGTTAGAAACGTATATTTATAGACACTTTCATATTAGTAAGACCCACGTCACAACAACGTTGAATTTACACGTCAAGTTTAACTTTAATTGTAATTTTTGGGAGGAGGAGTTAACATTTATAATGTTATGGGAAAAACTACCCAGAAAAGTATATCTATAAACTATATATATCTCAGGTGTGACTTTGTACTCAAAAAAAATTAAAGCCACATAAATACCTTAATTTCTAGATAACTTTTGAATTTTTTTTTTCATAGCTGAGTTACTTCGGAAGAGCATTCATATCAAGTTTTTTTATTTTTAGTGAATTTTTTTGCTATTTGATCAAAATTTTATACTTTTTCAGTTTTTCTTAATTTAAGAAGTGATCCAAAAATGTAAAAAAAAATCATAAAAGAAGGAAAAAATATTTTTATCCAAAATCTAAAATATTTTTTTTATTTTTAATATATTTTTTTAAATTAGATAAAATAACCTAAAATAAAAAACCCATTGCCCAAACTAGGCCTAAATAGGACTAATCTTGAAGGTTCTCTCCTCCACATATTATCTCCTAGAAGGTGCTACATAATTTGTAATTCAATCTATGTAGTCATAGACCCTCCACGGATTATCTCTTAGTAGATACTATATAATTTGTCATTCAATCTGCATAGTCATATGCCGCGGACTTGTACATTAACGATGATACGATACCGATACTTTTGATATTAGGTATGCTTCACTTAAACTTGAAAAATATGTCTACCAACTTTTATACTAATATCTATATATTAGCCACTAAAAAGGCTCGAACTTGAGACCGGAATAAAACCCGAGGTCTTAAACAGTAGTTAGTATAGAGATGAATTTCAAAAATAAAGTTATTTGAATTTGACTTGTGTTCAACTCACGAAAAAGTACGTTTCAGATCAGTTTATTATCTTAGCATGAAATTCACATATTTATATTTTGAAATTCATATATTTCAAGATTAATTCTGGTTAAAAATGTCCTAAAATACAAATGTTTTAGGGTAGAAAAAGAAAACACACTGAGGAACAAAACAGCTGTTGCCATCATATTTGTGGTTTTGCCTTTGGTCTCTGTCTCCATCTTCCTACAAGTACTTGAAAGGGAACTTGTAGATGACAAAGGACAAGCCAAGCAAATAGTTAGAACAAGGTATGGCCCACCTAGCAATTATTTTATGAGTGTGGAGATCATTATTACACATAGAAAATGGAGACTAGTCGAATCCGTGTTAAACTCAAAACCTCGTTTGTTTCTCGGACTGGACAAGAGTCTCCGGACTAATAGCCTTTTGGGAAATGGACTGGAACTGGACTCGTTGTCGGACTACTTGGCACCGAGATATCGTGTAGCCGTTTGTTTGCTCCGAATGATAAAACTCTGAATAAGTGGTAGTTAGTTCAGTATTGTCTCATATGCGTTTGCCTAAGCAATAGGACTGACAATGAAGCGAAATGACCAAACATACCCCTTCAATTGATTTGGAACAAACTTTCTTTTTAAAAAATTAACCGTTTTCTGAAAAAATATTTTTTTAAATGTAAATTTTTTAATTTAATCTTGAAAATATTATAAAAAATTATTATTTTTAAAAAAAAACATTTTTTTAAAAGAATAACTAATTTTGTTATAAAAGAAAAATTGTGATAGTCTTTAAAATGTTCTCAATAAATAGATATTCAAATGTGTTGTTTTAAATTTTTTGAGTAAATATTTTTAAAAAAAATATTTTTTTTAGAAAAATGGTTAATTCAAAAAGAAAAACTTGTTATCAAAAAAAAATGGATAATATAGTAAAAAAATTAATTTAATAAAAATAAAAAAATTATGTAAAAAACAATAAAAAAAATAAATAAATAAAATAAAACGACAGCGAGAGGCGAGAAGAGAGAGGAGAGAGAGAAGGAGAGAGAAGGGAAAATTATTCAAATGTTTAAAGGCAAATTAATAATTTACATATTAGTCCGACTTAGGACTTATCGTGGAGACTAGTTGTCTCACCCCCGACTCCCGGAACAGCATAGTCCCCATATTACCGGACTATTAGTCCGAGTCATTTTTGCAAACAAACGCCGGACTGATTCGTGCCAGTCCGGACACTAACCTAATCCCACCCAAACAAAACATGGCCAAAAGATCTATAATAATGAACCAACTACTGTACTGTATGATTATCACTATTTTCAAATCTCTTTCTTTACTTTCGATAATAGAGTGGAACGTTTTAGTCTATTTTTTAATTATTATAATTTATAATCTCTTTCTTTACTTTCCATAAAATTAGATTCAATAATATCAAATATCTTCGTCACAACCCAGGTTAATAAGAATAACGGCGTTACAATTGGCATAATTGAGTACCAAATTACCAAAAAAAATAAAATATAAATGAAAGAGGCAACCGACAATGATGCCAATTGTAATTGCCCTTTTTTTATTAATAAAATTTTTTTTTCTTCCCTATTCGGTATGTGATTTTTATTACTGATGAATCAGTACATTTTTCTCTTATAATATATCAATGCAAATTAGATTTCCTCAAATGGTAAAACAAATTGAAATGGAAAACATAGTAATGTTTTAAGGAAAAAAAGTATAATTAAACCCTTCCAAGTCAAAACTTGCAGCTGTTTGTGGATAAACTTTATCATTAGTCTGTGAGAAAAATTATATTAGTTATAATTTAAACAATTTAATTTTTAAACTTTTCAACCAGTTGCAATATAATTCTTCAATCCAAATTCGTTAAAAATGCTAACGGAAGTTGCATGAATTTTTTTTGTTTTTTGGATTTTCCGTCCATATTTTTGACATAATTGAATGAAGCGACCACATTGACACCGATTAAAAACTATATGGATGTAAATGTCAAATTAGGACTATAGAGATCAAAGAAAAACTTGTCCTAAACTTCGAGGAGTGTAATTGAAGATGTAATTAGGTAAATAGGTGGAAGCCAACATTGTAATTTCTTTGATGGCTCGCGCTTTTATTAAATTAGGTGGATGAATGTTTGGGTTTTGAAATTATTTAAAATCGTAAGAACAAGTCGAGAGAGAGAGAGAGAGAGTAATTTTCATTGAATCTATCAAGTCGAACAGCAAAGCTATTCAAATAAGGTTTACATTAGTCCACATTACCTTTTCATCGGTGGTCGAATGCTCACTTTTTCAAGCACATGACAATGGTTGTCCATTTATTCAGTTCATAGTTCAACAATAAAGGAAACACTAACCGGTGGGTAAACTCATTAAACGAGGCTCCCACCACTGCGGGATCTGGGGAGGGTCAATGCACGCAGTCTTATCCCTGCATGCGGAGAGACAATTTCCGCGACTTGAACAAGTGACCTCCAAGTCATAATGGAGCAACTTTACTATTGCGTCGAGGCTCACCCTCAAACACGAACCTGGTATTAGGATAAAATAAGCACAGAACTATAGATGGTAATGGCATAGTATTAAGAAACATGAACTGGTACTGCGTATCCATAGAAATATATGAGAAGAATGTTCAAATTTCAGAAACCAATCCAACTTCGAAGAGAAACACAGAACTTATTCAGACCTACAACTTTTTCCAGGTTCAGCTTCATCAGCCCTTTCTTCGGTTTTCAGTAATTTCTGAATCATTAGGTTCCCAAGGGACGGCAAGAACTCCCTCGCGTCTAAACCCGAATTCCTTCTCTGCTTGCTTTAACAGCTTTAAGAAGCTCGGGCCAGCCAAATAACCCAATTCAATAATATACCTCTCAAGTTCACCATGATCAAAAGTGTGAACCACAAAATGTCCTTCCTTCACGTCCTCCGGCAGATCCTCTGCCAGTGAGCTTACATCATCCACATAATCATAATCAGCAGTACAAGTATTTGATCCTTTTGTTCATACGAGGATTCTCGTCAGCATTTGCTTGAGAAGCTTATGAATTACTAAACCTCCTCTCATCGCGGAAATCCTAAACAGACATCCTTGCAAAGGTTCGAGCACTGAAGTCATCCGCACAGAAGCTATTCCTCGGGCTTCACACACACGGTTCCCAAGCCCACATGGTTGTATGCACTCCACACGGGTCAGCTCTAACACTGCACTTAAGAACAAGTGCTCACTGCTCACACAAAAGGGCTATCCAGGGATGACAATTGTATTTATAGCTCCTACTAGTACAACCAAGATTATCCATGCAACCTTCCGATGTGGGGCAGCGTCATTTCACTAACCTTTGGCATTACTGGTGTAAAGTGACTGTATACTCACAGACTTGTTAAATACAAGAAACGCATTGAGAGACAAAAGCCTGTGAAGCCTCAGGCACGAGGAGCGAAGCGAGACGCGCAACTTATCGAAGCGAGAAGCACGTTATCGACATAAAAAAGAAGACACAATATACGTTTAATAGATGAGATAAACCGCAATTCATTAAAGTAATAAATCACAAATGTCTTACAAAATATATTTAAAAAAATTAAAATAGAAAATCATTCGATCATCATACAAATAATAACAGAAAAAAAGTAAATAAAACTAAAAAGCAAAAAAACAGAAAAAAAAATTGAAACAAAGAAAGTAAAAAAAATAAAAAATAAAAAGTACTGGGCAATAATTCTTTTGTGGAAGAATAAAGAGAGAAAAGAGAGAGAGGAGCGGTGCTTAATTTCGTGAGACGGCGACGACGATCAGAGCTTTAGGCGTGGCAGTATATAATCACATGAGGCGCGCGAGACGCGCGCGTTCATGGAAGTGGTTGGGTCTCACCATATCGAGGTCGCTTAACAAAACTGTTATACTCAACTTACTTCGCCTCGTAGGAGACTGAACTCTTACTACTGGCCCAAGCAATTCCCTAGATTCTACCTTGGCAACTTTCAATCAGAAATTACCGTCCCAGTTAAAAGTATGCATAGAGTTTTACATTTAAAGTTGTAAGTTCTTAATCGTGAATAATTTCAACTACATTGAAATTCGCATCTTATTTTTTCGCATGCCAAACTGAAGAAGGGAGGACGAGGGTAGGAGTAGGTATACATCCCACCTCAAGAACATCAATCCAAAAACTTGCAATATCTGGATAGGGCATTTAACTTTATTCAACTAGAAGCATCACACCCAAATTCGGTGAGTAATTAGCCAGTTCGTTGTTAGAAGCGTTTTTGGCATTTTAAAATTCATTGTTAAATGTAGTCATTACACAAAACACCCAAGTAACAATGTTCTCCAATTGAATTCTGAAATGAAGTTTGTCGAAAAATTGTTCTCAAGTGTGCCTACAAAGTTTTGACAATCTCTACAGGTCAGACTGTGAATCTTTCCTTAAAAATACTTCACCTGCATGACAGTGTTTCCAGGAATGATCTATTTCCAGAAAGAATATCTAGTCCAAATTGGAAGATATGAACAAACGCTCAATGCAGATTTCATGATCTATTAAATTTCTTTTGGTTGGTAATCAAATTGGAAGAACCCTCAACGCAAATTTCCCACTTAGGCCAAGATTATACTCTGTCTGCAACTTTGCACCAAAATCTAGTATGTTGGGCAGTAACTGCTAAATGAGCATTTTAAGCACCAAAATCTAGTATGTTGGGCAGTAACTGCTAAATGAGCATTTTAACCAGGTCAAATTTTCGAAACAGGAAGACAGAAATTGAAGATTACTATAAAGATTAAGTTGGGGAGATATTGAAGCCTAACAAAGATTAGATAGGCAGGGGAAACACCTGTGAAGCCGTGTGATGCTGTAATAATCCTAGACACACTGGATCTCTACATGCTATCATTTTTGCATGCCGCGTTCACTTCAGAAAGTGGTGAAAGACTGCAAAACCTAATATGTAACAGAACAACTAAACGACAGGGTTTACTTATCCTCATTCATCATGTGTCCGTTTCGGAAAAGTAGGTGGTGAAAGGCTTCCAAACCTAATCCCTCATGTTCACTTTAGAAAAGTACATTAGGACATTCCTCCATTACACGGACTCTACTGAACATGTAAAGTACCTATGTTGTCGACTCTATGCTTGGTTAAGGGTATAAGATATGTCCAATAAAGCACACACCCAATAAGCATGTCTAGTAATGGATTTTACTACATGAAGATGCAAAAAACTCTCTATAGTATACATAAAATACTTTATGCTACTTTGTGAACACTATTTTACTCTAGGGAAAAAATAAAATAACCATAAGAAATAAGAACATCAACTTAACATGAAATTAGATGTATTCAATGCTTAGATTCATACCATCCCGTCACTTGTACCTGAGTTCATGCAACTATAAACCAAATGTGCAATATTTTCCAAATGAATTCACAGCTCAAGGTTTGAAACATGAATACCTTTTAAGATGAGTCGCATCCACACTGGAGAAGGTATCTGTCTGACTGACTTGATATCACTCTCATAACACTAAAATCATGGAACATGCACGAACATGCCTTTGATTTGTGGTCATTTGAACACATGCATGATATGTTACTAAAAGAGGTTCCATATGATGGAAAATGGTACATCAAGATGATCTTGTTTTCAATAAAATAATATCATCATAAAACGGCTATAATTGTCAAGAGAACACATATACTTAAGTTGAAAACAAACGTCACAAACTGGGGCCAACATAACGCAACAAAAGTTAACTAGCTGAAGGACTTAATAGGGGAATGCGACACTCAGATCATAGATCATCTAAAGACTGATAGGTTGATACGTCAAGAAAACACCCTCCTAAACTCCTAGTAAATATTATCTTGAGAAACCAATTTTGCTTTATTATGCTAAACTACTTGCCCCAAAAGCTTAAGGAATAAGGGCATGGATAAAACAAATAACTTCACAATCTCTCTCTCTCTCTCTCGTGTGATTCCATCTTGGAAGCAAAGAGACAATCACAGAGAATAAATAACAAAAGAACGCATCAAACGGGTGGAAGTGCCAGCATATAGACTGAATACAAAAAAGAAGAAAAAAAGTCATAGAATCAAAAGCTTAAATACCATGTCAAGCCAAAATATTTTTCATTTGGTAATATAAAATTTGACAAAGAAATTAGCCAAAATGTGGAAATAATTACCTCGCCATTGTTAATCAATACGTATCTATTTAAGCTCAAGGTATTTACATAACACATCTCAAACACATATTATGTTCCCTCAACAACACCATCTTTGCATTCTTCCCTTGTTAGTGTTACACAACTATGAAGCAATGAAACTTCCAAAAGCTTGTCGTACCGGGTACCGAGTACTGCTACTTTGCATGGGTACACATTTCCTAAATGCGTACCAACTTTTTTTTCTAAGTTTTTGACATACCCCAAAGTTAACCAATATATACTCAAGCCGTATCTAAGCCGGAATAGCACATTCTTTTATATAGCCATAAGATTAGCTTGAGGGGACATTTTCTCTAGCCTAACATGATTATAAAATTAAGCTTTGATTTATAGATTGTTAAGTTTAATGACACCAAACACTTGTGTGTACCTAACTTTTGCATTCGAATGTGGTTTGTAGCTTGAATTCTTAAATTACTAAGCCATGAAATTAATTTTTGCATTTAGTTTTTTAATTGTTATACAATTCATTACTCAAATCTACAAAAATATATTTTTCAAGATGTATCCCAGCCATGCTTATATCTTACTTGTTTAGATTTTGTCCTACCGATATACGCCCATCGTACATGTACTCGTACAGGTGCTTCATAGTTGCACAACAAAACAAACATTATTTGGCTAATAACAAATCACTATCGTCATTGTGCATAGGATTGTAAATTTGGTCCACCCACCCCAAGCCCTCGAGCTCCCGTAAAGTCTCGAACCTAGTTCGGACCGGCCCAACTGGAAAATGCCCTGGCAGGCCCATGACCTTGGGGTGTTTGGGCATTGGGCTTCAGCCGGGCTTGGCACCTAAGAAGCACAAAGACATATATAGGACACTGACACAACACGACAAGGATACGTGAATACATAATTTTTCTAATAATTACAATAAGAATACTACCAGGACACGTTAAATAAAATATAAGAAAATATAATAAGTAAATAAAATAGCTTCATACAAAAAAAATGGCATAACTCAAATTTGGTCCAAGTTATAATTTAACTCAAAAAGTTCACTGGAATAATAAATACAATGAGTTTATTATAACAAAAAAGAAATAGACATTTAATCACAATGTTTAGCACATGAAACAATCAATGTGAAGTCAAACGAATTGCAAATTAAGACTTTTCTCATCCTAAGTCTCTTTTGACTCGCTACATTTCTACTATATTAATTTAGCAATGAAAAGACTATACATTAAAATAAATTATCAAGTGGAGAATGTATCAAAGGACGTGTCCGGAGAAAAGACACGTATGTCCGTGATATGTCCCCAACGTGTCCAATAAGAAAATAAATAATAAAATTATAGACACAATAAGATAATGAACACACCATGTGGCATGTCCAACACGTGTTGGACACAGATATGTCAATTAGTTTGACGCATCTGTGCTTCATGGCTTGCAATTCAGGCAGACTTCATTTTTATTTTTTAATTATTTTATATATTTTTTCTGATAGGGCGGGCCCAGTTTATGTGCTTCGGGTAGAGTTTTGGCCCAAGCTCGGCCAAGCTTCAACCCCTAGGCTGAGGCCGAGGCCATACCCAATACATATGGGAAAGATCAGGCGACTTTGGCCGGGTCACGAGCCAGCGAGCCAGTTTTACACCCTTAATTGTGGATGACTAATATAAAACTTACAAGTAGGTTTACTTGAGATTTGTTCAAGTATACACCCCAAGTTTACCAAAACATGAAAGGAAGAACTTTAGTCTATTAATACTAATGTGTGCATGTGCATGTATAATCCTGGAAATTTGAGCTTTAAAAACTGATATTGACAAGTTGTCATGTGACTTTGTATACTGCGACATCGGGCGGTATTGAACATATACTACCATCCAATGCTAAAGATCAAAGAAAAACATGAAAGATTGTCAAATAATAGAAATAACATAATGGAGTAATAAAGTAAAAAGGAATAACATCTAACACATTTAACATCACCTCATAAACTAAATGACATGAACTAAAACAAGATACTCATGAGTTGATAAAAATTACGTGTATGAAACTATTACCAATCAACAAATATAGTGGCTCAAACAATAAAACAAGTATACAACAACTAGAATAAAGATAAGGAAAGATCATATAGTACTGATATAGTTCGCTGGATTAGATGGTGGGCTTACATTTGAACCTTATGTTAGGATCATTCATCAGGGAATCTTTCTTTCTTTATTTCTTGATTATTATTCTCCTTGTTCCTTGCCGATATGATCTATTTCAATTCATAATTTTTCCCTTTAATTCCTTCGATTAAAATATCGAGGGTAAGGTTTCCTTGCCCATTTTCGATGGGTTTGGGAAAAAATCAAAGAATTTGTGCAAATAGCAAATCATGATGTAACACTTACAAATTTTCATACGCCTCAGCTAATTAGGACGCAAGTTTCTCTATCATAGATTGTGAATTATAATATTGTCAGATATTGCAATCAATTTGGTTCAGTTTGTTCCTATTGCAATCAATTTGATTATCATCCTGTTTAAGAACCAAACTTGGTCAGTTTGGTTTTGGACTTGGCACCTACTAGAACCAAACCTCATGAATACAAATTTTGAAAGGAGCCCAGGCAAGACCTTTAAGGTTCGAGTTAAGGTGATGCAAAAGCAAGGTGAACACCAAAACAATAAATAGATTACGGTAGTGAGATAAACCATCATTCCTAGGTAGGCTTTGGCTTAGGATATTATTCTAAATAAAGCTGAATGGCAAAGACCGGGTTACATGAAGTTGACCATTGGAATGGGAGTTAAAAGTCATTTCTATGGTTCAAGAGGTCGAGGTCGATGCCGATGGGAATTCCATAAAAAATGCAACTCATGGTAGAACAACTACTTACAAATCCTCAACACTATGTAGTTTTGTCATCGCTATGCCCATTTTAAGAAATTAGTGAAACAGGTTCACAGGTCCAAATCTGATCTCAGCAGAGCACAATAAAATTTCTAAAGTAATTGCGCTTGAACTGTTAACTACTAGTACTTCTAAAGAGCTCACAAAGAAAAAATAAAGATGACCCCAACTCCTTTTGATATGAATGGTTCCTCAACAAGCACATCACGTGCAACTCCTCCTATTAGACTGAGCAAAAAACATATACAAGAAAGCACGGAATGCATCAAGTCATTCAAGAACATATCATGTAATAAAATAACCACTTGCTTCAAATTATGTTCTCAATCAAGGGTTCTATAAACATGAAAATTTACATTGGTAATCAGAGTATACACCACCACATGGTAAATATTAGGGAATGAACTATTGTTAATAAACTACTAGCACTACCAGCCTTGCCTTAACCAGAGGTGTCTAGTCATTTGATCAAACAGTTGATCTGCGTTCAAATCCGGTGCCGGGGTCATCACTACAAGGAGAGACCTCAAGAGCAGTGACCATCGCATCGGGCGGGCCCCTCCGACACAGTTGCTCCATCTCCTGAACCTTATCAGGACTCCCGGAGAACAATGCCTCCACAGACCCATCCCTCCGGTTCCGAACCCAACCCTTCAATCCCAACCCCTTCGCATTTTCTATCGTCCAGTTCCTATAGAAAACCCCCTGTACCCTCCCCTTCACCACCACCCTCACCTGCGCAATCCCAGAAATCCAATCAAACAAATTCACAAACAAGAAAGTATATAGAATCAAACAATCCCATAACGAGAGAAAGTAATCAAACAATCAAACTAAAATTATAAACAGACAAAGTATATACAATAACAAACCAATGAAAAGAGAAAGTATGCACAATCAAACAAACCCACAAAACTTCAAGTATGTAGAGAGAGAAAGAAGGGGAAGGGCATACCATATCGTATTTCATATCATGTCCACAAATACAAACACAACCATAAATAATCAAACCCATAAAAGAGACAGGATGTGAAATCAAACAAACCCATAAAACTTCAAGTTTAGAGAGAGGGGGCTGACAGTTTTGATGTTGGTGGGGTTGTGAATTACAATTCTTCTCAGCATCAAATAATTCAATTTAAATAGAAATCCCAAACTCAGTGTTGAAATTCACATCTCACCAATCAAATCTAAGTTTGAGCTGTTATCATTAATTAAATAAATAATTAACATCAAATTCTTTCGTTTTAAATCCACAAATACAGAAACAGCCGTAAACAATCAAAACCATCAAGAGAGAGCATATGAAATCAAGCAAACCCACAAAATTCAAGTCGATAGAGAGAGAAAGAAGGGGAAGGGCATACCATATCGTATTTCATATCATGTCCACAAATACAAACACAACCATAAATAATCAAACCCATAAAAGAGACAGGATGTGAAATCAAACAAACCCACAAAAATTCAAGTATGTAGAGAGAGAAAGAAGGGGAAGGGCATACCGTTTTGGTGTCGGTGGGGTGGGAATCGGCTAAGGAGGACATAGGAGGTGAGAGAGGACGTGAACGAGGTCGAAGCAGAGGAGGTAGAGGAAGATGAGAAAGAAGACTACGAGGGCGAATTTGAAGAGAACGATGACCAAGACGAAGATGAAGAGGTAGTAGAAGAGGAGTGAGAGTGAGTCGCCGTGGTGGTGGTGGTAGACTACCAACTTTTTGGGTTCTTGTGGTGGTGTTCCATAACTGACGATTGTTGCGAAATATTTGGGATTTGGAGATCAATTGAGGGAACAGTGATGTTACTGTTGATGATGCCATTCGATTGGACCATAAATTTTGATGTGTGTGTACCAACTAATGTGTTGAATTTTGTGTTGGGTTTTGATTTCGCTTTATTCGATTGTTCTGACAGCTGGGAATGATTGAGACTAGGAGGTTGAATCAAGAAACAAGTTTCTCCAAGTCTCGTAAATCAAAGTTTACAATAAAGTTTGCAAGATGTGGTTCACTGTCAGCTTATATTAATAATTTGAATAGTTTGCTCATAAAATTTGGCAATACAATTATTTATATAAAATAAAATTTGGCAATACAATTATTTATATAAAAATTAAATTAATTATAAATCGATAACAACTTGATTATATTACTTTTATTAGGATAGAAGTATAAATTATCTATTTTTTTAAGACAAATGTGTATCGTTCACGTGTTTAAAAATATTTAATTATTTTAATCTACTTTTACGATGATCTTCTGAATTATAAAATAATGGTTCAAACAACTGATGTAAACTCAAAATAGACCTATATTTAATAAATTTTTATGTATAGTTCAAATTTAAACTTCAGAAACATTGGCCTTCGAATTATATGAACTTAATTTTGGAGTGGCAAAAGTGAGTGAAAATGTCATTTTGTTTCAAAATAGACCTATATCTTGATTTTGCTAGTAAATTAGTAACACTTAACTCCAAAACTGTTATCATCTACTACTTCAGATCCTAACGCTAGGCCCCATTACCACTTTTATCTCTGTCGTGCACAATCACTGCTCTCTTGCACAAAAATCCTAAACCCACAAGGGGGTGTATTTCAAAGGGCAAAACGAGTTAGGGTTTCAAAAGGAGGGTGGAGGGTAGGAAGGCAGGGAATGTGACAATAGCGCTAAGGAGAGACTAGGGGAGGGGATGAGGTGGTTGGGAGAGGTGGCGGTGTGGGAGAAAACAACGTCAAAAACCGTCACGATCGGTTGGGTAGGGCGATCGGTTGGGTAGGGAATAGGGTGCGTGGGTGGGTGTATTGAGAAATTAAAAGATTTATTGAGATAATGGTTTGTCTCGGTAATTTTGTTCAGAGACTGAATTATAACAAAAAATCGATTTTGGAGTTATACTGAGGTAGTTACAAATAGAAGCTCCAATTTCTTTTCTTAATTTCCTTTTTTTGTTTCTTTTTGCTTCTTTGCAGTTCTTATATCAGAATATTTAGTTATATCAGAATATGGCAATGTATAGGTAATTATAAGACTAAATTCAACATCATATTTATAATATAAGACAAAAATATTTTTGAATCTTTCAAACTATCTCTCACTATCTACAGTTGAAACCCATTTGAGTTAATCGAGTGATGAGATTTCACCCGAGACTATTTTTTTTTCCCAAAAAAATATCAATTCCTTCTTCTCAAATGTGTGAGGCCCACATAGATTATAATTCAATGGATAAAAAATCTCTAAAGCTATGTATATTTTTTATCTATTGAATTATATTTTTAGTGGAAACCACAAAAAAAAAAATTAAAACACACATTTTTTTCTCCCAAACTAGCAATATTTTTTTTAAATTATTATATTTTTTTAATTGTTCTCCATTTTGTAGCAATTTATCTCTTTGTATATGCATCCAATGTATCTCTTATTTAACGTTTATATCTTATATGATTTTTAGGTTGTAAAAGTCTAACGAGTATGCTTAAAAATTGATTTTTTTTTTAGGCGTAGGCCCATAGACACGAATAACTACTAACCTGATAATAAAGTGTGTTGTTTACTAGACCAATCTACAATAATCTTCTTTGTGCTAATATGACTTCTTAAGTTTACATGGTAGATGACGAACAAAAAATATTTTTTTACATGGGGAGCATAAATTAATTTAAGTACTTGGCATTATATTTCCTATTTATCATCAAATTAGAATTTTAGGAAATTAAAACTACCATCAGTTTAATTCACGGCTAGAAAAGCTTTAAGCATTAAGGCTCCGTTTGGTACTGCTTAAAAACAATTTTTTTTTTAAGTTTGTTACCAAAAAAATTAATATTTTTTGGATTTTTTATTTTTCTGATTTTACTTTAGCTATAAATAAATAAAAAAACAAAAGCAAAAAGAAAAATGCAAACTTGACTGATTTTTTACTATACGCTTAAAAAAAATCACGCAAAAAACTGATACCAAACGGAGCCTAAGTGATTCTACATCATTTTTCCAGTTATATTAACTAGGGGATTTGACCGGCTAATACCCTCCGGTTACCCGTTGCATATATGCCAACGAATAATTATTCTAAAATTCACAACTATAATGTATTTAAAAAATACATTCGAATACGGTAAAAATTTAGTCATTGGGAACCAGAAATTTCACAATCGCATAAGAATTTCTTAGTACTTTTAGTATTTTAGATAACATGTTGGTGGCGGTGGCGGTGACGGTGGCGGGGTTATTAACCCTTATATATTATTTCAAATTCATATTATATAATATATAGGTACCCTCTTAAAATTTAAAAAAAAATCTAAAAAATCACTTGATAATAATCTTATCTCTTCTTCCAAATCTCTCTACCACGAAAATCTCTTCCTTCTATCATCTAAAATAGAGCTACAAGGAGGAGGAGGGGGATCTAATACTACATATTAAGCAAATTTAGTTTTCAAAAAATAAGAAGTCTTCTTATTATTTATCTCTCTTCTGTAACATTTTGTCAATAAATCATTTTTTCTAATTATAAACAAAAGTTTTCTTAAACATACTTCTCTAGAGAAAGTAATCCTAAATAAAAAATAAAAAAATAGAAAGAAAGAAAACCCTAAATATTTCGCATCTCTACTTAAATAATTATTACAGACTTCCCATGCAACCTCAATATATAATATATATATATATATATATATATATTGATAAAATAAAATTTAAGATAAATTATACAAATTTTAATTTAACTTTACAAAATATGACATATATTTAAATTAAAATTAATTATAATCAAGAACTTATTTGTGCAATGCACAGCCCAATGCTTGTAAGATAATAAAAGTATGTCATTAAATGGGCTGCTTCCTTCTTTGGTAGGATGGGCTTCCGAAGTCATTGATCCATTCTTTGATTCAAACATCTTAAAACCTCTATTTTATTTATGTAAAATTACACAAAGCCCCATGATTTAACTTAGTAACAAACTAAATCCTAAGTTTTTAATTTTGTCAACTAAAATCTTAAACTTCTTAACCCATTACAACCAAACCAGTTGTCAGTCTCTATTTTCATAGTTTCAATTGGAGAGCCCTTTATAGTTTATAAGCCCCAATGCCTGCAATTACGGCATATTCCGCTGAAAAGTAAGAACAATCCAATGAAACCCAATGATTTGTCACTATTCTTAACTCTATTACAACCAAATGACTGACAATCGTATCACTTTTCTCGCCCTCCCACTATTTCATTAATCTACAAAAATTGAGATTGATGGATGATTTGGATTGTGACAGGTTTGAAGTCCTGGGTTTTAGTTGACAAAATTGAAAAATCTAAAATATAATTGGTTATTAAAGCCAAACCTAAGAATTCTTTTTTTAATGTAATTTTCCCTTTTTATTATTTTTAGCATGGAAATTGCAGGTACCTTTTGTGATTACTTTCTAGAAGTCCATATCACATGTCGTGTGCCCACAGCTTTCTATGGAGTATGAAACATTTCTAGAGAAGTCCTATCAAGAAATAAATAAAAAAATTCTGAGCTTATCCACAAGAAACATGGCAGTCAAAGGGACAACCTTGAAACTCAAGAAGTTGTGTGTTGTTTTTGGCATCCTCGAAAGTCTTATCCACAAGAAACATGGCAGTCAAAGGGACAACCTTGAAACTCAAGAAGTTGTGTGTTGTTTTTGGCATCCTCGAAAGTCTAAGTTCAACTCGGCTCCGTTCGATAATACTTAAAAATTAAGTTTTTATTATGTTTGTTATTAAAAAAATTAAAAATTTTTAATTTTTTTATTTTTGTAACTTTACTTTAGCTAAAACCAAGTAAAAAAGCAAAAACAGAAAAGCAAAAAAGCCAACTCTGATTGACTTTTTTATTTATTTTAAATCAAAAAATCAAGAAAAAAACTAAAAAAAACTGGTGCCAAACAGAGCCTCATTAGGCAATAGCCTTCTCACTTGCGTTTCTTTTCTTTCTTTTTGCCTTTTTTTTTATCGATGAGAGAATAAAAAGATCCATCGTGTAGTGTCAAAAACTCATTTCTTGTCCAAAAAGTGGTCAATTTAGGTTTTACTGTATTAATTCGGATATCGAATCCAGCTAAGTCTCAGATTCAACCATCACACCGAATTAAGAAACACATCAACCGCTGGACTAACCTCTAAACACATCAAATATGTTGGTGTTAAAGCATAACTTTTTTTTTTAATTTTTATTTTCATCAGCAAATGAATCCATTTCACACGCATGAGAGAGTTGGCTAACAAATCCACAATGTACAGTAAAAGTAGTACAATCATACATCTATATGGATTCTCACCTAATTAATGGAAAGTGATTTTCGCACTCCCATTTTTAATTTCTGCACTTTTATTTTGTAGTGCAGAAATCAAAAATAGGAGTGCAAAAATCAATTATCCTACATTCAATTAATAAATTTATTGTTTTAAGAATAATGGTTGAAGGGAAAAAAAAAAAAAGGATATTTATATAATTATTTAGTTACTGATGTCAATCAACTTAGGTGTCGAGATTTTTTTACCAAGTTAAAAAGAAGAAAAAAGTGAAATTCGAGATTTTACGAGTCGAGATCAAACTCTTCAAAAATATAAAAATAAGAAACTTATTTAAAAAAAAAACAAGCTAAACTGAACATAGTTGGAGATTTATTTAATTTTATGGGTTCATATTCCATAGGTTACATAAATAATAAAGAATTGAATTTATAACCAAGAAAATACAAACAATTAAACATTAGTCTACTATTTCTGACCTAAATAACATTTTCCCGAAAGGAAATTCTATGTCCTCTTCCTCGTGTTTTCTTCTTGGGTCCCTCAAACTATTTTTCTTTATTTACAGTTTGCACCCATGACCTATTCTATTACAACACTTTAATCTCACATGACAGAACAAGCATTAGGGTTCTCATCACTGAACATTTGAGGGGCATTCGAGTATGGAAGGTGTGAGGCCAGCCAATCCCGATGGAATCGAGCGCGAGTATTCCACAGATACCCCTGGTTTGTGCATGACCGTAATTGTATTCTGGATTAACATACCCTTGATTAATGCAGGGGCCTGCCAGAACCCTGATCAAAATGCTCTGAGTCTGAAAGGTACCAGAAATTAATATGCAAGAATATGGTTCATATCCAAATCTGCATTTTTGGCCCACCTCAATTTTTGGCTCTCACGCTTTTTCCATCTACACCCCTCCACTTCTTCGTGTTTTTTGTCTCCCCCGCCTTCTTTCCCCTTCTTCTCACCACCATCACCTTCTTTCGCTTTTTTGTCTCCACCGCTTTCTTTCTCCTTTAAATTCTTCTCGCCATCACCACCACCGCCTTCTTCTTTCTTTGCTAGTACAACCTCTACGTTCCGTCTCAATTTCTCTTTCAAGTATGGCGTGAGCCCATTGGCATCTATTGCCCCTTTCACCGTGACCAAATCTTTCTTCCCATCAATTGCCACCGAATCTACCCCTGTTCGCCATATCAGATAAAAATTAGCCACACGAGCAATTCAATTAAAAAATCCCAATTGACAAGATAAAATGACACATCGAAGTTTTGGTAATCTCACCTTTGATCTTGGAAATGCATCGTTTTATTTTCTGTATGCATCCTTCACAATGCAGGGGAATCTTGAAAACCACAGTGCTCACGGGAAGCTAAGGAAGAAAAAAATAAATAAATTATTAATAAATTAATCATTTTATTATTAGACGATGATATTATCATTGCATAGGAATGATTTTTACGCTTCTATTTTCTTTAAAAATACTCGTTTTCTTGTCTTTATCTATGTTAAATGACAAATAAGCCCTGGGGTTGCGAAGAAAAATTTATAGAAATGATAAAATTGAAGGACTATTTGGAAACTTTACATTATATAAATAAAAAATGATTTTTTATTAAAAAATTAGAGTAAAAATCATTTCACAATTTTTATTCGTTATAAACACAAACTTACTTTGGGCTTCTTATCGTCCGCCTTTTTATCGCCAGACTTTTTGCCGGATTTTTCTTCGGACTTCTTATCTCCATCGCCGGCGGCGGCCACTATGGGCTGAGGAGAGAGAAGCTCCACCTTCTTATGGGTCTTCTCTTCGACTTTCTTTCTAACGTTAGCGGGGTCCACCTTCCCCGTCACCGTCAGTTTGTTGCCCGCAATGTCGGCCTTCACCTCTTTCACACCTATCCACCACCACACACAAAAAAATGTCAGCCGTGGCCAAACATATTTTGGTAACTACACTTAACAACCCTCGATTTTGGAAACATATCTTTCACCCCCTTCATTTTCGGGATCATTCGCATGATAAGCTGTAAATAAAATTTCATTTTGGTCCCTTCGCTTTTACTAAAAGTTCATTTTCATATCTTCACTTGTAATTTTCATCTGTATAATTCATGCAAGATGGACGAAAATGTGACGTTTTCCTTCTTATGTGAACGGAAAACCTACCCACAAAATCGGTCGGAGGAAACTGCATGAACATTTTTACAAGAATTCTTGGTATGACTTCTTAAAACCTAGTCATCTATCTATTTTCTGTAATAGTTTTGTGGTTAGTTTTTGTGTTCGTAAAATTAATGTAATGTAAAACTGAAAAAGTTAACTATTGAAATTGAAAATGAAATACAGAAGGAACCAAAGTGTAAATTAGTAAAGGTGTAGGGTGTACTAAGCGTAATTAAACCTACACAAATTAAAGAAGAAAAGCCAAGAGGAAAACATATCTTAGCACATTTTGATTATATGAGTGAATTTTTCAAAGCTCGTAACAGAGAGGAGCAGAATCCTATCTGCTCTAGCTAAAAAAAATTATTTATTTTTAAATATTAAAAGTGAGATAAAATTATTATTATTTATTTAGAATGACTAAAATTTATTTAATTTTTTAGTCATTAATTAGTAAAATTAAGTTTATTAAAAAATCTAGGCCAAATAGAACAAGAAAAAACAGAATAAAAATTTTGTAGTGTTTTTAGAAATCATATAGCTCGGCCTCTTAAGCAAATAGCTCGGGACCCAACAAGATTTATGCGTTCCCCGTTGCGTCCAACCAAAAAACATGCAAAATGAGACTAAAAAAACATTCGTCCAACCAAAATAATGAGGCGAATAGTTAAAGAACTGGTTTTCTTCCAATGAAAATACAATTAAAAAATCTAGACCAAACGGGCCTTAAAACGTACAATTGTACATAGATAGATACACATGTCAATGAAGGAATGCAGAGTTCAATAATTTGGGGATAAATAGTGTATATATAAAATACCTTTGAAACTACGAACAGATCGCTTGATTTTCGTAGCGCAGCTCTCGCAATGCATGTCCAGCTTCAACACCACCGCGATGGCTCCTTCGTCTTTCTTAACGACGTCCACTTTCTTCTCTCCTCCTCCGCTTTTCGCTGCATCTTTCTGAAGAAACAAAAATCGGAGGGTTACGAAACGGCAAATTGATTCTGAATTTGAAAAATTAGCAATCGAAATGATCTTGTTACTGACCTCGCCCATTTGTTGTTGCTAGGTATTGATTGGGGTTGGAGTTATTGGTATGGGTTGGATTCGGAATGAAATGGTTTGAGTGATGAGAGAGAAGAGGGTGGAGGTTGGGATACATATAGAGAGAGGAGAGATGAGTGAGAAAGGGAGAGGAAGGTGGTTTGTTGCGGCTTGACGAATCTGATGACGTATTTTTTTTGTATCTATAGGTTGTTTGTATCTAGTACTAACTTTTTTGTATTAATCACACTTTGCACTATTTTATTTTTACAAGAATCTCACATTGCATTCATTACTTTCAATTGTATCGGGCAAAGTTTGGTCAAGATTTTTCTTGAGATTTTTTATCTGCTTTGATTTTTAATTTTTTAATCGGACGATTATTTTTTTTTAACTTTAGAAAAACCGCCACTAAAAACAATAGAATTAATTATTTTGTTAAGTAAAAATGATTTTTTTTCCCACTGGATTTGTACATGGCCTTATATTGGTTGAGCCTTTCCCCTTCTCCTTCTTTGTTAGGGAGGGTGTAAGTGGGGGTTAGCGGTCCCTAGCTAGTTTTGAATGCTTCCTTTAGGTGGGTGATTTTGTATAGATAGTGATTATGATTGTATGTATTTTGAGTAAATGTTGAGGTCTCAATTGTATAGAAGCACTTAAGCCTTTGGGGATGCCCCTTGCAAACTTGTTTTATTTTTTATCTATCAGCTTATTCACCCTAATTTTGGCTCCGCTTGGCACTAGTTTTTTTTAATTTTTTTGCTTAAAATAAGCAAAAAAATCAATCAGCGTTGACTTTTGGGCTTTTCTGTTTTTGATTCTTTGCTTAATTTTAGTTAAAGTAAAGCCACAAAAGCAAAAAAGTAAAAAAAAATTGCATTTTTAATAGTAAGTTTAAAAAAAACTTGGCTTTTAAGTATTACCAAACGGAGCTTTTGTGTGTTTTTAGTGATTTTTTTATCAAAAATTTTACTTTTTCAGATTCTCTCATAATTTAGAAATATATAAAATTATGATAAAATGGTAACTTTTTTTACTAAGAACGAAAAAATTCAAAAGCCAAAAAGCTAAAAAAAATTAAAAAAAAAACTAGATCAAACTTGGGATCAGTTAAACCCTTACACTTTAGGTTAAGTATCAATGTGATATTTTTATTTATTTATTATTCAATTAAGTAAGGAAAAGAGGTTATTTGACCCTCAATTGATTGTTAGTTATATAGAATGGCCATATTGAGACTTGGTCAAAAGATTAACTGATTAATTGATACAATTGAAAAAAGGGTGTAATGTAAGATTATGGTAAAATTAAAGGGTGTAGAGTGTATTTAATCCTAATGATAATGGATGATGGGCTGCCCGCCGGATTGGAATAACCGGTTGTTGATAGACTACTGCGATGTTTCTGTGACCAATCGTCCAACTTTGACTACGGCCTGACGTCGTGAATGACATAATTACCCCTCATAAGATTTGTTTTTACCCGTCGTGTGTTTACGTCTCTAGAAAGAGGTGAACGTTGGGGTTGGGGATCCTAAAAATTGAATGCAACCGACCTCGTTTAACACACGAGTTTTTTCTTTTCCAAGTAGAAGATGCGATCCAATCATTAAGGCTCCGTTTTGATCACTAAAATTTAAGTTTTTTTTAATTTGTTAAAAAAATGTCAAATTGTTGATTTTTTTGTTTTTGTGACTTATTTTAAATTAACATTTAACAAAAACATAACAGAAAAAAAAATAAAAAAGCCAACTCTGATTGACTTTTTTGTTTAATTTTAACAAAAAAACTGGTGTCAAACGGAGCTTTAAGCTCCATTTACCATTTTTTAGTTATTTTGGATTTAAATTTTTTTATCTTTAGTAAGTTTTTTTTATGTTTAATTAAAGTTTATATTTTTTTAGTTTCTATTAAAAACAGGAGTCTGAAAATATAAAAAAATTAATTTAATTTGAAAAAAAATGTTAAAGACCAAAAAAAATATTTTTACTCAATAAATTAGTTATTTTTTTGGTATTTGGAATGGATTTTTCTTAAATTTGAACAAAATTTTTATATTTTTAAATTACTGTTGTCAATAGTAACAATAAAAATATAAATTTTTGATCAACTAATGAAAAATAATAATAAAAAGCAAAAAAACTAAGCAAAACAACTAAAAAAATCTTTAAAAAAAAAATTAGATCAAACTGCGTCTAAGTACAAAGAATGGCTTCTCTCCAATTCAGTTGATTGGATAAAAGGTTGATAATCTAACTATGTAGTCTACATGTTTAGTACAAAGAATGTAATTGTTATGTAGTTTACATTCATAAAAAGTAGATGATCTAATGATTCTGAACGGTTTGATAGTCTAACTTTTTTTTCTCACCAAATTCTTGATTAAAATACAACCTTAAAAAACAGTTTGCTAACCGCCATCTAATGACACATATAAAGGCAAAAAACTAGAATTTCAGGGCACATTTCACAACTTTCAATACATTTTTACGAATTTTTATACATTTTCACAAATATTACGGCCATTTTTGCCCATTAAATTAAGGCATTAACAATTGTTCAGTGATATGTGGTTAATTAGTATTTTTCCTTAAAAAAATAACATCAAATAAAAAATAACAAAAATATGCCTGGTATGATCTAACAACCAATCCAATTCTTCAAAAAACAAAAACAATTGGCACACATTGGCCCAAGAAGCTTCTAAAATTAAGATTAGCACACAAGAAATAGTTAACTATGACAACAATTTGTTATTCATGACCACAAGAACTATCTTCATCCAATTGGGACCCACCCTTTATTTATATAATTTTTTGCACATTAATTTACAATTATATTAATGAGCTAGAGCCGCAAAGCAAAAACACAGCAAAAAAAAAACTTACCCCAAATAAGGTCTTAATCATATTGCAATTAATGTTATTCGGAATTTTCAATAAAGCTAGCTCGATGAGTGATACATATACACATGTTGACTATAATCGATAAAAAAAACAGTACATCTCACTGTTTGGACCAATTATTTTAAAATTAGAGCACTATTAGAATTTGTTCGAAGAGTATTGAATAACTTGTATATAGATCGCTAGAGTAATTGCAAGTAGCTGGTACATCACAATTAGATTACTTTCGATGAAGTTGTGCATAATTATGCTGAAGGATGCACAGATTCTAAAAGCTTAATTAATTAATTGATCATTCGAAATTCTTTAATAATCTTTTAAGGCATGGTTGGTTTGAATTTTTTTAGTTATGCTTCGACTAAAAGATATCAATATTTTTTTGGTTGCCCATTTGGCCTAATTTTTGGGTTGGACAGATAACTTTTTTAGCTTGATTTTTCTAAACAAGTTTGGCCTAGAATTTTTAGTAAACTAATCAACAGCTATTAATAATTTTTTACTAATTCATATCTAAAATAATAGATGATTTTTTAGTCATCCCATTCAAGAAAAGTTGGATTTTTTTTATTTCACTTCTCATATTTTATCCAAAAAATAAAAAAAAAATGAGATTTCTTAGTTATAGTTAAGCCAAACAGGGCCTAAGTTTGTGGAAGAAAATAGTATACATATCCTAGAAACTTGATTAATTAATTAATTGATTGATTGATTGATTATTTGAAACCCAAGGGGCAGTGAGTGCATTTTCTTTAACACTCTTTTAAATTTCATTTTTTTGGGTGAAATGATGACCCATTGGGTCCCCAGAAGAATTAGCACATTGTCTTTGACTTTGCCTCGTAGGATGGCTTACGTCTACATGCATCAATGATAAATATACATTAGTAATACTCGTACAATAGACATTACGCAAAAAAAATACTTAAAAAACAGGTAAGATATGAACGTCAGATAAGAATATATATTCATGCATATACGAAAAGATAATATTTAACTCTACTCCAAACTCCTTACACACATACCATTTTACACAAGTCTTACTGAAATTGATAAAATGAGGATTTTGTTGTGGGTCCCCTCAAAAAATATTTAATGGGTAAAATAGATGTCAATCTTTAAAGTTTTTTGTCCATTAAATCATAACTTATGTAGGGTTTATATCTTTGAAAAGAATGAATTGATAATTTTGAGAGAGAAAAAAATAATTTCAGCCGTTAGATTAATTCAACTAGATTTCAACCGTAGATAATAGGAAATAGTTTTTGAATTTAAAATGAGTTGTGATTTATATTATAGATACACAACAATAATAGGTACACACCTATTTTTTGGTGTATTTGAATGTGTACATTTTGGGTGTGTACCTATTATATTTGATATATATATATGTCCAAGAACTAAATTCAAAACAAAGAAAAGTAAAGAGTGAGTTAGCCAAATTTAAAGGTCTGTTTGAAATAGATTGGTAGCCTCCCAATCCAATCTAAACACATTTTCTTTTCTTTTCTTTTCTTTTCTTTTAACTTTCTTGACAAACTAAAAAATAAAAATAAAAAAGGCAAGTTTGGTCTAACTTTTTTTGAATTTTTTTCTTGCTTTGATTTTTAATTTTTTTCATCTTTAATAAAAAAATACCGTTTGATATAGAATTTACACTTTTTTCGGTTCCTCTTGATGAGATACATCGAAAAATATAAAAAAATTATTTAGATGTGGAAAGAATTTCTCTAAAATATAACAAATTTAGCTAATTTTTCGACTAAACATAATTTTTGTGCTTCAATGAACTTTTTTTCTGAATTAGATTAATTTTTTTCACATTTCTAGACACCTATTGTCAAGAGAAACTAAAAAATTATAAATTATGATCAAACGGTTAAAATTTTTTTTACTAAAGACAAAAATAATCGAAAACCAAAATAGCTAGAAAATCTATAAAAATGATTTTTTTTTTTTTTTTTGAAGGTGACACCTGACTTTGAGTCGTCTTCTAGGGGGGGGAGGCGTGAAACATGAATTAGGAAAGGGAAGTCACAATTTTGTCGTTTGAAAATAGCAATTTGAAGACGGCTGCGAAGTTGGCAATTCCATTCAAAAGAATACACAATAACGTGATTGTCATGGGTAATGAATTCATTCCACAATACCAGTGGAAGGTCTCCTCCTCGTGTTCATGGCCCTACCATCACCCTCACGTTAATTTTATTTTATTTTATTTTATTTTAAAAAATATAAAGTTGGTGGGGCCACGTGTTTGCATGTGATACAACGTGCGAATGCAATCCTTTGTCATTTTTTTTTCATTCGACCAGGGCAGGGGCAGAATCAGAAATATCGTTCGTGGAGGCCAATATTTATAACCATACAATGGCTCCGTTTGATAATGCTTAAAAGTTAAGCTTTTTTTAAGTTTGTTATCAAAAAAAATCAAGATTTTTTGGCATTATTTTGCTGTTCTGGCTTTATTTTAGCTAAAAATAAAAAAAAAATAAAAATAAAAATAAAAATAAAAATAAAAATAAAAAGTCAACTCTAATTGATTTTTTTGCTTATAAGCTTAAAAAAAATCAACCGAAAAACTGGTTCCAAACGGAACCAATGCGTTTGTCTTGTTAGTAATCGAACGAAATAGAGTAATTAAATTGAAGTGTTAATAAGAAATTTCATAAATATTTATTATTCTATAATTTTGATTACCACGACTTTTTATATATAATAGTGATAGATACACACTTATTTTTGTTCTCTTACAAAATAAATGGGATCATCCACTTTTGAGTGTGTACCAATTATTATTCTTTTATATATCGAGTTGAGTTGCGTAGACTACTTAGAACTAAAGAGAAGCGGTTGGAGAAGCCCTAGGTTTTTTAGAAGTCACGATGTTCAGAGCTCCTTAACGAAGATTTGTAAGAAGAATGATCTCGAGAAGGAAAAAAGGGGCCTTGCCCTTTTTAAATTAAGGGTTTATGGGTGAATAAGAAATAAACAGAGGGGCCAAAATGAAAACTCAGAGGGATAAACTTGCAACTCTTTTAAAATATAAGGGTATAAGTAATTTTTTTATAAAAATCAATAGGGTTGTCATCTCGTCCCCCATATGTGAGATTAATGAGCATCGAAGATTCTAACATATTGTGTGATTGTCAATGCATTGAGAATGAATGACAAATATGTCTGCATTTTTATGTGAAGAGACGGATACAGTTAGTGTATTTTTAGAAACTTAAAAAGATGTGTTTTTTAGTTTTTTTAATTTATTTTTGAATTTAAGAAACAATAGAAATTAAGGAACAAAAAACATGTCATTTTTATTTTCAATAAGTTAAATTTTGAAAACTACAAATAAATAACAATTTTCTTAAAATATATGCTTTTAAACATTATTGTTTGGTTGCGATTAACAGAATTAATTTTGCAAAATATTTGAAGAAACTATTTTTGAAAACAAAAAACTTTACCGTTTTCATATCTTATTCTTTTATTAGAAAAATTATTTAGGATAATTTAAAAATATTTTATTAATGCTTTACCAAAAATTAGTTCTTTATGAAAGTTTCACAAAGTATAAATCTCAAAAATTATTAACCAAACAGAGTAATTTACAACTGGCTCAGGAGAGTTACTTGTAATTTACTGTGTGATCAAAATGCTCAAGCAGAAGGATGTAATATTAATAATCTCGAGGGTTCCCAACGCATTGTTTAGAAACCTCAGGGTGGTAATTGTATTTACAATTTTCTTCAATAACGGAAAACAATTTTCGAATTCGCTGCATCAACTTCGGCATTCTCTCTCTCTCTCTCTCTGTCTGCAAGCCCTAGAACCCACTTCGTCTTTGAATTCGCTGAATCAGCCTGGATCTTGTCGTTCTTGAGTAATCTTCGCGTCGGATCAAATGTATGATTAACCTATCGCGTATAAATGTACATCTATGTATGTTTATGTATGTGCATTAATCTCTCAGGTTTCGCAATTGATGGGGTTTGAAATTTCGATTTCTCGGTTCTTGAGTCCGAGTATGTATGTGCATTGATCTATCAGGCTTCGCAATTGATGCGGTTTGAAGAGTTCGAATTCTCAGTTATTGAGTCCGACGGTTTCTTTTTGTTCTTACTGTTCAAAATTCCTTGCCTTCAAGAAAAAAATGCCACTATTGTAGGGATTTTTGACTAAAATCTTTCATATTAAGTATAGGGTTTTTCTTGTTTGATAATTGAAGGGAGTAAGTAAATGTTAGTTCTAATAAAAAGGTAAATGTCTATTGCTAAGACATAGATCCATCCTGATGAGAATTGCTAACCACATCCCATTGGGAAGTGGTTAAGGTTGAAAAATCGTATTGAATATATGTGAAATATATAAAAATATGCGAAATTGTATAGGAATGTGTGAAATGTGTGTTGGAATTTTAACTTTTTCGGCATTATGATTAGTGAGCTGTTGTTAGATGATCCATTTTCAATTAAAAATAATGGTGGGTCGAGAGAGAGAGAGAGAAGGGATGGGAAGAAATTTGAAGGAAGTCGAGGGGGAGAGAGATCTGAAGAAAAATGGAGAAGAAAAATGGTCCATTCTTCTTACATTTTCTTTTGGTGCAGCCCCGTCAATCGCCCAGGAGTCTTTAGCCTTGCAAGTGGTCCTTGGTCCTTGCTGATTCACGGCGGGGTTCCATGTGTCCCGTGCTACTCGGGTCAGAGTGTAATCCAGCGATGCTCACAATTTCAACGAGTAGTGCTATGGGAACACCCTTTGGTCCCAATTGCACACCTAAGAGAGATATAAGGGGAGTAGGCCCCACACACTTGGGGTGGATCCCACACCCACTCCCTTAATTGGGGTACCCAAAATGGTGTACTATAGCATTTTTCAATTTCAACTTCGGAAAATGCTACGTATACAAACTTGTATAACATTTATACAATAAATGCAAAACAACGTTGTTTTGGCCGAATAAATACAAAATGACATCATTCTACTTATCCTTCCACATTTCTCCTCTAAATGGAACGACGTTGTTTTGCATTTATTCAGTCAAAACGATATCGTTTTGCATTTATTGTACAAATGTTGTACCAAAAAATTTTATAAACATGGCATTTTGAAAATGAGTGAGTTTAGTTTCTGTAATAATTATAGTTTTAACTTTGATTAGACATATCTTTTGTATAGGTATAAAAAAAAAAAGACTATTTTTGTATTAATTTTAAGGTTTCTCATCCTATTGCTACCGTACAACAAATCTGATTTTGTTCACTCACCTAACAACGAGGTTTTGTAAAAAACCACATAAACGACGATGTGTAGTCCAATATATATGTGGATGAAGGTGAAGGCTCCTGTGGGGTTGGCATTTTCCAACTTCAAATTCATTTTTCTTTCGATTTTGTTTGGATTGTGGAAAGATTTATCAAGGGAAAGAAAAATAATAGGAAAACCGGAGAACAAATTTAGCCTTTTCAGTTGATCTTCTTCGTTCCCTTATAATAAATACCACACTACACATCCTTGATCCAAACACAGCCACACAGCCTCAGGGTTTATGCTTCTTAGAAATTTAAAAGCAAGGATGAGTGATAGTGGATCATGAGCTGTAGTGGATGGTATGGGCAGACATCATTCCTTGTTTCCAAATTTTGAAGTGTGTGTGGTCTGCCACATTATCTATTTTAAATTATCTTCAACAGACTGCAATGCCTCTATCATGTTGGTATCCTGAATTTGTAGAAATTGAGTTTATTTTTGTGAGAATTTGGGTTAAAAAATTAAGTTTTTTGGGAGCTTAATGACAAGTTCAGTTCTCAACGTATAGCATGTGTTGTATTGTGGTTTTTAATGTACCAATTATATTAATTTAGTCCCTCATGTTTCAAATGTGTATTTAAATGGTCATTACTCCCCAAAAAAATTATTTTGTGTAAATTTTATGAAATTTTATGAATTTCTATATGAAAATTTATGAAATTTTAAAATCTTTTTATTTTTAGTAATTTTTTTTGGAGTAAGGACCATTTAAATACATATTTAAAATATGAGGGACTAAATTAATACTATTGATACATTGGGGATCACAATACGACACAGACTATACGTTGTGGAACAAACTTGCCATTAAGCCGTTTTTTTGGAAATGTGTACGAAGTCGTAAAAAATTATTCTAACATAGAATTTAACTTTGCCAAAGTAGCTTTGCACTAGTGGATGATGATTTCAATTTTTTGAATTTTGATATTGTAATTAACTATCAAATAATTTGGATATTACTAAAAGGTCCAACTAACAACTGTCGATGAGTGGTGAATAATATAAAAATAATATGAAAATATTTAAATTTTAATACACATTTCACATATTTTAAAATATTTTTTATATTTTTATGTACTTTTTATGCATACATGAACTAAAACGACCAAAACCAATGACAATTTTCTTTTTTGATAACTTGTTATCATGCCTGAGTATCAACTAATTGTCTGGAAGTCTGATCTTATGTCCACTAGTGGGTGTCTCAATTAAAATCGAAATTATAGACTGATCTGACTCAAAAATTAATAACACGTGAAAGTTTTTTCTAAATCTCAATGTCTAGACCACAAAACCAATCTCTAAGGCTCCATTTGGTAATGCTTAAAAATTAAGTTTTTTTTAAACTTGCTATTAAAAAAGTTCAAATTTTTTCGACTTTTTTTTGCTTTTGTGGCTTTACTTTAGCTAAAATTAAACCAAAAAAATAAAAATAAAAAAGCAAAAAAGCCAATTCTGATTAATTTTTTTACTTATTTTAAGCAAAAAAGCTAAAAAAAGGTGCAAAAAGGAGTCTAAGACTCCGTTTGACACCAATTTTTTTATTTATTTTTTTATGTTTTTGCTTAAAATAAACAAAAAAATCAATCAGAGTTTATTTTTTTATTTTTATTTTTTTATTTAATTTTAGCTAAAGTAAAATCACAAAAACAAAAAAACTAAAAGATTTGACTGCATTACCAAACGGAACCTAAATAAACCATTGAAGATGCTACCATAAGAAGCAAATTCACGTGGTTGGATCATAAAAGCAAATTTCAGGTGGGCAATGAATACGTGTCACTTTCTAATTGGTAAAGTACGTATATGCCCACGTGACCTTCCTTGGCATCACGTGGCAGTTGCTTGCTTCCCCTTTAGTTTCAACGCCCACTCACACGTTAAAACCCTAAACACATGAAGATAACACAACACAACACAAGCCTCTCTCTCTCTCTCTCTCTCTCTCTCTTCAGGTTTAATTTGGCAATGGAGATGGCACAGCCAAGTTGTCATTCATTTATCTGCATTTGCACCTGCACCTTACTTACTACTCATCTGGAAATTAATGCCAACAAAAACCTAGAAGGATAGAGAAAGGTGCAGAGGCTACTGCAG
>CM018895.1:24981748-25001748 GCA_009663005.1 Actinidia chinensis | reverse complement strand
TGCACAGAGGGACCATAACTGGGTGATATGGGACATTCCAACAAAATCCAAGATTGTTTCTGATATCAGAGCTAAGATTCACACATGGACAAATGTTTCCTAAGGTCCATATCGTGTAGTTGGTGGCCAATGTTTCCTAAGGGTGTACATTGAGGTTTGAATAGTTAAGCTCAAACATTGTCCAGAGAGTAATATATACACGAGGTAAATTTCACTTTCAGTCCATATCGTTTATAAAAAGCTTCGTTGTGGTCTTTGTGAATCAAATTTGAACAATAAGAGCCCCAGTAGTTTCCAATCGATTTTAATGCCGTCCCTCCATCAAAATGCATTTAAAATGTTGGAGGAAAATGAAAAGAATACAAAACGACCAAAGTGAATACAACATGTAGGGCTCTAAAATTCTAAATGTCCAAATTAAAACTACAGAAACCAAAGTGAAACCTCGGGAAACTACAGACACCAAAGATAGAATTTACCCCTAAAACATAAAGTAGAGGATGGTAGGACTTTGTACACATATCAGTATCTATCACTCTTAAAAAAACACGTGGCACATCATGGGAGCTCCTCGTTGTGAGAGCAGTGTTGTTAGAGGCACTTCGATAAGTCGTGCACCTCGCCTTGCGCCTGAGACTCCGCAGGCTTTTGCGCCTCGATGCACCTCTTACCTTTAATAACTCTGTGTGGGAGTCTCCTTTATATATAGTGTATGATATGGACTTATGGAGGTCTTTGTTTAGCTCAACAAGAAGGCGGTGCTCGGTTAATATTGGAATTGGACCTAGTTGAAGATCTAAAGCATATTCTGAAGATTGATGATGCTCGCCTTAGAGCTACCTCAAGCAGGACTTGGTTTTTTGTGTTTAGCAGACATGGCGTGAAGCTAATAGGTGTGTGAAGCGTTTCACTTGGATGGCAGCTTGCAGATTAACAGAAAATCTCCAGTGATGTGGCAGTTTTGATAGAGCAAGATAGGAATAAAGCCAGGATCTTCCGTTTAGTTTGGGCTTAGCTTGGGCTTAGGCCCCCATTGTACCCAAAAATAGGGAGCACATACCATTGTTATTACTAGCTGTAGCAGTCACAAACGTTTGAGACTGGTAATGCTTTGAATTCCCTTTTTCACCTAGATACTTGGTTTGAGCACTCTTTAGATTGGTTTGAAGTTTTGAACACCAATCATCTTGTTTGATTGTTGGTAAATTGTTTTTCAAAAGAAGAAAATAAGATTTTCTTACTGAAATATGTAAGCCACCCTACTAGATAAGTAATAGGTATGCTTGCTATTTTTGTTTCCCAATTAATGACTGAAATATATTGATATTTTCAAAATGAGTTATAGTATTGAAATATGCATTGATGTTTCTGAAATATGTACATTCACACAGTTTTGGACCATGTGATGCTTCTGATGCTTGAACTTTTTTCTAGTTGAGAAAAAAAAAACTTATGAAATTGAAATGCTCTTGGCAATCTCCTTGGTTTATCCTAGCGAAAAATTATGGGTTGATTTGTTTATATAGATTTGTGGAAGCTATTCAACCAGAAAATATAATCGCAAGTAATAAAAGTAAATCAAGCATACAAAAAGGAATCACGAATTTTTTTTTAACTTAGAAATCCAAGTTTGGGAAAAAAATCATGGGGCTAAGTCCAGCCAATCAATCTACTATGTCCAAGAGGCCAAATACAATTTAAGACTTGCGAATCCAACTTAGACGAATCCATGTGCCTTATGTGTCAAATTCACGAACTTGTGGGTATGCTCCTTGTACCGACTGAATCCACAATCTCCTCCTTCTGGTTGGGTATTGAATTCATAACACCTCTGGAATGCTCCACAAATTGAACTTAAATCTACCCTCTTTAGATCTAACAAGGTCTTCAAACTATGCCTCTCGTAGTCTGGTACCACCGAGGTCTTCAAGCATACTTCAAAGATTATGAATGAAACGCACTTGGAGATTGGTCAATAATCCTCACCCTGGCCATAACATCTCTCGTTCTCTAAGCCCTTTTTGATCTTCCATTACATTTGTATTTATATTCCTTAAACCCTAAAAGGACTTGAGGACAACTTTTTGGGATGTCCAAGTTAAAAAAACATTCTGTGACTGAAAACGCTGAGATTGCTTCGGCCAAATCCCTTGGGGGCAGGAATTCAATGGCAAGCAAATGATTAATCAATTCCCTTTGTCTTTTAATCTTTTTCCTAAATTGATTTGTAAAACTTTCCAAGTCAACTTCCTTTCTCAATATATACTACACCCACGCAAGAACCGAGCACATTGACAATGGCGGTAATCTGCTTGTACAATGTGCTCGGTTCTTGCATGGATTCCAAAAATACTTGACTCTTAACTCAGATTTTGATACCCAAAATTGGCTTAAAATATACTTAAAATAATCACAACGAAAATACGCAATTACAATTGAAATAGGTTTTCACTACTTAGGACTGTGGGACCCAACACCTAATTTGTTATCACGAAACTCACTACTATTGCAAAAAAAATGGGTTACTAGTCATATAGGTGTGGTGGTGCCATAGTGGTGAGAGGATTGTGATAGTAGTTTTAGTGGTAAAAGAAAATTTTGATTTCCTGGGTCAATGGGGCTAGAAGTGCTTGGACTTCCCTTCTGCTACCTTGAACTTTGTGGGGCAGTTATAGTGTTTGAACATAAGTATTGGTGGCTTCTTGACCAAGCCAGCTTTTAACGATTGGATAATTTAGCAGTTAATGTGTGAATGCCTAAACTTTTTTTTAGTGACTATTAGTCTAAGAAGCACGAACACGGATATGGGCATGGGACACGTCAATTCTAAAAAAAAAGTCATGATATGCATGTGGCGGGAACCTGGCAAAACATATGTATGTATTTGTTGTGTAAATAGATATTGCATCTGCAAACAAGCCAAACTAATGAAAAACTAAAACTAAATACATAATTTATAAATAAACCATCAAAATAAATAAAATAAAATAAAATAAAATAAACCACAAGGCACAAGACAGCATGAATACAATATCCCAACAATCGAACTAAACCATTAAATATCTGAAGTATCAATAATCATCAAAACAGTGCAATCAAAACTGCAAAATCCTTTTGTGCCTTGTCGTTTCTCAAACGTGTTGAAAAAAATAATAATAAAATTAGATGGACCTGTCACGTTACCCTTTTTGTCTACTATGAATTAATGGTTGCGTACTGTGTGTTTCGGAAAATAAACATAGAGGGTTTACACGAGTTCTGTTGATGTATTTTGAAGCAAATGAGGGGACCTGCACCACATACGCAACTTGATGCTGACGTTGCTGCTGGGATGGGCATGCCGGATAATGGTCCAAAGCTAATGTCAATTTGAGCTCCTAGTTCTTCTGTTCCTCACTGGATATGTGTTTAAAGTTAATGTTCAAAATTCAAATAAGCTGCGAGGTATGCTGTTATTTAAAGTTAATGTTTAAAAGCTGGCAATGCAAGAATGATCTATCTTGTCACTGTTATATTTTCTTAGTAATGAGTTTTAAATCAGTGTTCTGGTTTGTAGTCTCATTTGCTTTGTGTTGCTTGTTTTGATTTTCAAAGCAATTCCTTTGCTCCAGAATATTTCCTTCTCTTTTTTATCATGGTAAGACAGATTAAAAAATAGCACTATCTTTCCAGTTACATTTTTGCTATTTGCTTAGCTGTGGGAAACTGTGAACTTAGGAAATTACACTCTACTCAAAATGCCAGATTTGGTACTGGTCAGATACGCTTTGTGTTACATTTTCACGTTTTATTTGTCGATTTACTTGACAGTGGAAAATAGAAACTCACAAAAAATTCTACGCCTAATTCAATTACTGTACAATGTGTACATAACTAACGTATGTTAGTTGTATGAAAATAGAAACTCACAAAAATTTGTACGCCTGGTTGAATTACTGTACAATGTGTACATAAGTAAACGGATGTTAGTTGTATCCTTGTCGTCTGTACACTGCTTTTCAGTGTTTATGTTTTTTTTTCCCCTTCTTCAATGTGCTTTGAGCTGCTGTTTCAGTTTCTGTTTCTGTTTTTTTTATATTGTTTTGTGTTTTTTCGGTGGAACAGGTCCATCTAGTTGAAAATCACTATACTATCTAAGAAACTCAAATTCTGTGTTTGTTATGTAATGATTTTTTACTGATCCTGGGGTGTTCAATCCTGAAATGCTCTGATTGTATTTGCCAATCTACCTGCTGATATTTGATGACTTGGTTATTTTATTTTTTTTGATAACTCGGTATCTAGTTCACTAGACTGACTAATTTGGGTGACCAATCGTCCAAAAGCGGGGCCCATTTAAAACCGCCATATGGACTGACCCAATACAAGAATTGATAGCACGCGTTTGGGAGTCGAACCTCAGACCAACAACGGTTATCAATTCGCACTACTTAGTGACGAAGGCTAGATAGACTCTAGGTTTTTCAAATCGCTTCATGGGGCCCTATTGGCTGCATGACTATCACTCGTACCAACCCTGGGGAGTTTTGATGATGACTCTGTTATAGTTATCATCAGACATGAAATTCAAGGGCAATATTTGGCTGCATGCTGGTTATCTGATTACATGAATGACTGCTCTTTTTAAGTTTCTTAGGTCGTGTTTGAATTAAAGATTTAGTGGAGGAACAAGAAAAGTAAGGGAAAGTTGATGGAATCAACCTTTAGATTTAATATTTTTCCTATACTTTTCTTCTTCTTAAATCATTGATCCAAATTCATCCCCAATGAATTTTCTTTCTATTCGATTGTTAATTGCCTAGCAAGCCTATTCTCCTGTGATATATGTGGACCATGGTTCATATTTTTGTTTTTGTTTTCGTATTTGGACTTCCATCTCAAGAGCCCTTTTATTGTGAATGTATAAACAATCCAAACTGTTTGAGCTTGGCTCGTGTTTGGCTCGTTAAAAATTTGTTTGAATTTGGTTTGTTCCAAAATAAACCAAGCTCCAACATGTTTTTTAAGTTAGTTAAGATTTCAAATCAAGCTTGAATAATCTACTATTCGACTCAATAAGTTTATAATGTTTAAAAATTTAAGCCACTCGTCCTCCTCTTGTGATCAACTTGATTAAAGTTTGTTTGAGACCGGTTCGAGTAATTATCAAACCAAGCTTGAACATAAATTTAAAGTTCGTAAGTTTTCAAGTTAAGTTTTAACAATTTATCGTTTGGCTCGTTTATTATCCTTAGATGTACGGATTTCTTCTTTGCACATCCATTTTTCAAAGTACCTGCCACTGCCACCACTCTCTTTGGCGTTATATGATAAAAGTACCTGCCACCGCAACCGCCTTCAAATTCGAACTCATGACCTCGAAAATTAATAGGCAGAATTTTAGATCATTAGGTCATTCCATTCTGCAACATGTAAATGAGAAGGCCTCAAGTGCACGTAAATAATTAGGTCTGGTAATTGCCACCCATGCTCTCTCTTTCCTGGCAGCAAAGTGGAGAAAAAGGAAACTAAAAACAATGATTTATCTGCACTGGAGCTGTGTATTTTGAGAGAGTTATTATGTGCTATTCCAAATTGCAGGTGAATATGATGGATTTTGGAAAGATGTGGCTGGTGGTTTCCAACCAGAACCAGACATTCCATCATTCACTACTGTAATTTCCAGCAGTGCTACCTTCATTGACTTTGAATTAATAAAAGTTTTTTGAATTCAAAATGAATGATTCAGATTTACTCGAGTGTGTGGGGTACACATAATCAAATGAATCAGTATCATCTATTTTTGAATTTTGAAAATATTGCTTGATCCAAATTCGGGGACAATAGAATTTCTCAATAATTTTAGTTTGAAATTGCTAATCATCTGCTAATCATCTATTGTGAAATGGTATTTAGTATTTACTTGATTGATTGAAATCTTGGAACCTCACGAGTCTTGTCCCAAGCTATGGTCTCCTAATATCTGGAAAAAAAATTCTTAACCATTCAAATCATAGTTGACAAACTTAAGACCAATTATCTTGATAAAGTTGGTAGGCACATGAACAACCATCTTTGTATTTTGTTCGCTTGTTTCTTTTCGTTTTAACAATCGGTAGAGCGCAAAGTAAGTAGCTATAACTCACGGTGGTAAGACTCGATCAGGACATTAGATTAGGCAAGGCCTCGTCGTTCATGTCCTTGTCTACCTATTTACTTGCCTGTCATTCTTCGACTAGCAATTTCTGAACATCGTGCAACAAATTAGTCTTTATTTAAAAATAAATAAATAAATTGTAAATATTAGGGTTATTGTGACACCCCAAACTTTAGAAAAACATCCTTATCAATGTAGTTTGTTTCTAGTATTAGTTGTAAATATTTTCAAATTAAAGAAGTTTAGCTCTAAGACTATTGTTACTTACTCATCCGCTAGCGAAGTCTATTCTTTTTGTATAATGATATGGGTTGTGTGTATGCCAGTGACCTCCAAATTAAAATCTTAAATTCGTCTTTCCTTTTCGCACCCCTCCTACAACCAATCCAGGGACATCATAAAATCTTTGGTCTGAGGTTCGAATCCCACATGCGTGCTATCAACTTCTATTTTGAATCAGTCCATACAGGGCTTTATTCCAGCTTTAAATGGGCTCCTGTTTGTGAACGATAAGATTGGTCTCTGAATTAGTCAATACAATTGGTCAGATACCGAGTAATAAAAAAACCAATCCATTGGTGGCCATTCACATCCTTGTAATTTTCAGAGAAGAGATTAGGCAGGGCCTTACTCACACAAACAACTACGTTCCATCACATCCAAACAGCATCATGACTCTCTCCTTCCTTTGTCCTCTTTATTCTTCTCTGATGTTTTCCACTCTTTGTTCTCTGTCCTTTTAGGGCTCTTTCGCATGTACAACCACTACATGAACCCAAGTCAATAATGCTGTTCCCTCCCTCCTATACATCTACAATCACTGTCAATCTTATAGCATGAAAGATGCCCCCAGACATGATCAAGACCAATCGGGCGGCTCCAAATCTGTCAGCGATTTAATCAATCACGTATTGATTGCAAAGTATTATCTTGTAAGGAGCCCACCATAACTTCAGTCATGATCACTGACCTGGGATGTGTATGGGTCGGGTTGGCCAGGTCGAGAGTAAAATTGTTATCGAACCTTGCAAAAGCGGGTTGGCATTTTCTCAAGCCAAAAGCGGGTTGGCTAGTTGGGTGACTTTTTTTGGCGATTTCAACTTGGCAGGTTGGATGGGTTAGAAAGAAAATTGCAATTTGGGTCATTTAACTGGCTTAATACAATGAACAAAAATGGCCAGAATGAAAAAGTGTTGCCTTTTTCCAGCACTATAAATCTTACAACTTAAGAGAAAAATAAGATCCGAGCCTTTCCCCGAAATGTCCAGAGTGGAAGGTTAATATCTTATTTTGCATGTACACAAAAAGGCAAAGACTTCTTTCTCCATATTTTGGTTGGGAAAATTTTACCTTCGGTTCACCCTTTCCGCCAAAAAAGTGTTCTACTCCCGCAATCCAACCTGTCTATCCCCTTAACCCATGGATCTTGGTGCAGGTCCGTGAGGGTCCAGTTGGGTCTGGTTTACGGATTACTTTTGCAAACTCTAGTCAGTAAGAAAGTAATGGGATTCTAACAAGTATGATCACTACTGTATTCAAATTACTATCCTTGTCTATGATTGTTTTGCCAAGTGTGTTTGTGTGTGTGTGTGTGTGTGTAAATGTAGCATCCTATGTTGGATTGGATTGAATAGAGAGTGGGTCAATTTGGGATAAGTGCATACCAACTTGTAGAATATGATGTTAGTCCTTCTTGGACCCCATTTTATGTCAATAATGCCAAACAGCTTCTTAACCATATTGGTTTCCAACTTTTAAGATTGTTTTTGAATCATGGATAACAAATCAAAGAAATAAATTCAGCTTGTTGCATAATTATCTTCCTCCTATTCTTCTTTATTTAGCTTTTCCTTTTCTTATGTCCCTCCACGTGATCCAAACACAGCCTAAGGATGAAGGAATAGATGTGAGACAGAGAGAGATTAAAAACAGGAACATATATTATGATAAAATTATAGATGATACACATACTATGCTATACCAAAAGAACAGAAAACAAGAACATGACGTCCAAAAAAATCAAGGGGTACAAGAAATATACTCTTTTCTACCGGTATTTCCCTTTTTTTCCCTTCACTTCACTAACTTTCTCTCTCATCATCTTCTCTTGGACGAGCCGAAGAACATGAACCTGTTGTCATGTTCACGGCTTGCCCATGTGTAAATCTTTGCAACTGTATCATCCGAGCGTAAGTCCCCTCGGGGTAATGTTTCAATAGGTGTGAGTGTGAACCTTGCTCCGAAACTTTCCCCTCGTCTATCACAGCAATAACATGGGCA
This sequence comes from Actinidia chinensis, assembly GCA_009663005.1. Lineage (NCBI taxonomy): Eukaryota > Viridiplantae > Streptophyta > Magnoliopsida > Ericales > Actinidiaceae > Actinidia > Actinidia chinensis. Next base: position 24,993,332 of record CM018895.1, on the reverse strand, counting down.
TTTCTGATCGTCGATAGCCTGTGGGCCACCACGATCGTGGTTTTTCCTGAGCAGGCACGTTCCAAGGCCTCTTGTATGCACCTCTCTGACTCGGCATCAAGCGCGCTTGTGGCTTCGTCTAGTAGCATTAACTCTGCTTTCCTCAAAAAGGCCCTAGCAAGCGCGATTCTTTGCTTTTGTCCTCCGGACAATTGAACTCCCCTCTCTCCGACAAACGTTTTGTAACCATTCGGCAATGAGGATACGAATTTGTGGGCATTTGCGAGAGTTGCTGCCTCGATTATCTCGGCTTCGGTAGCTGATTCACGCCCATAAGCAATGTTTTCGTAGATGCTTGTGGCAAAAAGGCACGGTTCTTGAGGCACCAGAGTAATGTGTTGTCGCAATGATTTTAGATTGTACTTTCGGATGTCCTTTCCGTCAATTGTGACCCGTCCGGAAGACGGATCATAGAATCGCTCCGTAAGAGCTATGACCGAGCTCTTACCGCATCCGCTGGGACCCACAAGAGCGAGAGTTTTTCCGGCTCGTGCACGGAGAGTCAGGTCTCGTAAAATGGGCACGTCGGGGCGGGAGGGGTAAGAAAAGTCCACATGCTTGAATTCCACTTCCCCGCGAAGGCGGTCCGGCATTGGGGCAGAATCCGGATCATCAGGGTCGATTTCGGATTTACGATCGAGGAGTTCAAACACGGACCGCATTGCTCTGCCTCCCTTGATGAAGTCGGGGGCTAGGGTTAGCGTCTCGGCTGCACCATTGGCGGACACCATGAGGACCATGAAAACGCGGATCGTGTTCGAGAAGTCCGAAATGCCATGCTTTACAAGCCACGAGGCATACCAAAGGCCGAGGGCGTAGGAAGCGTAAAGCGCGAATTGGGCTATCCCGTACCCGCTTCCAGCGATCTGCCCCTTCCAGAAGCAGCGACGGAGCGGAGTTTGGAGGCTGCTGGTGAAAAGAGAGAGAATTTGTGATTCTGAGTTGAAGGCAGCCACAGTTCTTACATTGGATACTGCCTCTCCTGCTAGTTGTGTGGCTTTGGCATGTGCAGCTTCTAGGTCTCCTGAAAAGCCTTGCATAAACATTTTCTGTTGAAAAATACAACAAAAACAATGACTATTAGATGTATAAAAACTTCATATGCACTTCAAACTATTACTTCCCAAATTGTATGATTTATAGATTTATCCTTTTTGGTGTTACGAGTTCGCCACCAGCTTCCTAAGGGTCCGTTTGATTACAAAGAAAAGAATGATGGAAAATGAAAGGGATAGAAAGTGAAGTAAAAGGAAACAGAAAAGAAAATCTGCATCCTTACATGCATCTGATTCGGAGGAAAAAATTGCGAGGAAGTTTTCAAAACTTCTATCTCGTAGTTCGAACAGAAGAAAAAATTTGCATTTTCTTAGTAACCACTTTCATGAGAAAATTTGAATTTGCTTGTGCTCTGTTTAGGAAATAGTACCCCAAGTTTCCATGGTATGTAGGTTGTACGAGTAATATTAACTTTCTTAACTTTCCACTGTTTTTGGTTCAAAAAACACGTTTTTAGAATCATTTTTGTAAAATATTTTTTTAGAAATTTTGTTTAGTTGATGGTTTTCACAAGTTGTTTTTGAAAATTTCTCAAAAAAGAACGTATTTTTGAGAAAATATTAAAAAGATGTTCAAATTTTTAAAAATTATTTTTGGTAAAAAATGAATAATATATGAAAACAATGATTTTTTTTGTTCTCAAAATCAATTTCTGAAACAATTTCTAAAAAAAACAATCTGCAAAATTAATTTGAAAACTGAACCTTTCCAGTTTCCATCACTTTCTACTATCTTGCTAATCAAACAGAAGCAGTAGGGTAGAACAAACCTGCAAGACAGTGGCTGCAACAACGACAGGAAACACGGCGATGAGGACTAGGGCGAGGCGCCACTGCAACACAAAACCTGCAGTGCAGGCAACTAACATCAGTGCCGAATTCTGCATAATAACCGAAATCCGGTCCCCAATAGCCGATCTAACATTGTTGGCATCAAGAGCCAGCCTGGCTGCAACCCTAGAACTCTCGTTCTCCTCCTGGTCAAACCACGCCATTTCGTTCTTCATCACCGCTGCCAGCATTTTCTCCCTCACCCGTTTGGTTAGGTTTTCCCCCACAACATCCCAAAAGAAATGTTGTAGTGTGTTGAAAATAAGTGCAGCCGATGAAACCCCAATTAATAGATAGCAGTACTTTTCGATTTCTCTGATCATGTAGGCATGGTTTGGGATTGTAGTATACGCTTAGGACAGCGCTTAGAACATAGGCAAAGAAGGCACTGAGGGAGCCACATACAACAGAGCCGATAGAGCCAAATAGGGCATAAGCCCATTCAGGGGAGTTCATTTTCGCGAGTCGCCAGAAGGAACTCGCTTGCTCCTTGAATGCAAGCTTTTCATGCCGGTAATTTGGATAGGAGGCGTCTATAGAGAGACTAAAGTCGGAAGTAGAGAAGTCGGATAGCCGGCGTGAATATGGTGATCGGCCATAGGAGGAGTTTCGGGTGATTATCGGTGAGCTCACTGAGTTCCTGGCACTTGAAGGCCTGCAAAAGGAGGATCCATTTTAAGAAACAAACATCTAGCTCACTACATAGCATCATAATACACACAAGTGTTGAAGGGTGTTTTTGGAACTTTAGGAAAGAAAGGAAACTAATGATTTCCCTTCCTTCCTCTGTTTGGTTCCTAGGATGAGAGGAAAAGGAAATAAATTTGAGAAAAGATAAATGAAAAGTTGTTTTCATCTCTTTTTTTTTTTCTTCTTCAGATTCTTTTCTTTGATAGTTTCAATAAAAGTTATTTCGAATTTTTTTAGCTGCTTTGGTTTCCATTTTCTTTCATGTTTCCACTTTCAAATCAAACATGGAAAATTGTTTTAATTCTCAATTTCCTTTTCCTTTTCCTTCTAAAATCAAAGGAAAATGACTACTCCGAGAATTTCTCTCTCTTTACCTTCCACAACTTTCAAACACACCCTTATAGGTTGTTTTGAAGTTTGTTAGCGATATTTTGATGACTACCAAGAGAAGCTATAGAGTTAGTGAATTTACCTTGCACTACTCTTTCGGGCATTACTGAGAGCAGTTTCATGAGCTGTTTCCTGCATTCGTATCAGCTTAGCGTACACACCGTTTTCTCCTTTGGCCATGAGCTCATCGTGGGTTCCGATTTCCGAGACACTGCCCTGCTGCAGTATGACCACAAGGTCAGCCTTGCGGATAGTGGAGAGACGGTGCGCGATGACAAGAGTCGTTCTCCCGATCATGAACCGATCAAGAGCCTCTTGCACTAACTTCTCTGACTCCGAGTCTAGTGCACTTGTTGCCTCGTCCAAAAGCAAGATTGCGGGGTTTTTCAACATTGCCCTTGCTATGGCTATCCTCTGCTTTTGCCCGCCTGAGAGCTGAGCCCTCTCTCCCCTACCTACCATTTTCAAACGTTTTCACATTATGTTTGTGTAGTTGCCCCAAAATCTTAGGGTGAAAACCAGAAGAAATCAGCATATGGATTATTCCCCAATAGTAAATTTCATTTTACTATTTTGAATTTCACTCCAAATTTTAATAATATTAGGAATGCTAAGAGGACTGGATTTGCCTCTTTTTAACTTTAATTGGAATTAGAAAGTTAAATTTATGCAGTGTAAAACAAATTCTTGCTTGAGTGAAACACTCTTCCTTACTTATTTGATGTTAGTAATTGTTTTTGCCTCCCTTGTCTCCTAAATTCAAGGTTGTAAATATCGGCGTTAACGCATTTTGGCCTTCTGATACCTATATTTTAGTAAATATTGGTCAATACAGTCTGATATATAGTCATATCACTGATACCGATACGGTTACCGATACCACGATTTTTATTATTTGACCTCTATATTGATATTCTTCATATTATAACTTGATGCTTTCCATTTTTTGTTGTTTTAATGCTAAATATTTCTGCTCCTGCCTACTTGCCATTGATTGTCAAGCAAATATTATGTTCTACATTGTCCTATTTGTCAATATCAAAATGTCCCTTTCAACAGCCATCGAGTCTAAAAAACCTCAAATAATTATTTATTTATTTTTATAATATTTTATTTATTATTATTATAAGCTGTAGTAGTGAACCCAACATGCTTTTATTTTTAATTGTTTTCTAGCATCTAGCTGTCTGCTGGTGTCCTCTACCATACTCTTATGTTTGAAGTTATCAGTTTCCATATCAATAAATAACGACCCTATTATATATTCAACATGCATTGTTGACAGAAACCGGGTTTCCTAATTTATTACCTAACTCACCTTCCCTCATTGACTTTAAGAACATGTTAGGTTTGCTTGTTGACCAAACAAGCCATACAGACTTTTGATAAAATAATAAAACAAGCAACTAAAAAAAACACATAAAAAATTCTAACTAGAGAAGTCTCCTTTGTTTTATGGCCCCAATTGCTTAAAACAACCCTTTTATTGTAGGACTATACCTACCATAGATACTACACAAATGATACAACTATATAGGACAACTTAGACTAGTGGAATGACTTGTGGATGAGGTACTCTATAACCAATCGTGATGCATGGGTTCAAGTCTCACCGCTTCGATCTGCATCTCTCCATTCCCATTCTGTCATTCACATCCTATTAATTGTACATATATATATGCACATAACTAACGCCTTTAACACTTTTGTCAATTACCATAATCACCATTTCTCATGCCTTGACAACTTCACTTCTTTCTTCTTCTTGAAGGGATAGTTTAGGCAGTTATTCCAAAATCACACAGTAAAGATAAAATGTGTAGTGCAGAAATTATTACACTATGATACAGGGTGTTATTTTTCGTTTTCTGTGTTTTGTTTTCAATTTTGCTAAAACACGAAAAAACTTGTTTGCAAAACTATTTCTCACAAAAAAAAGAGTTACCGAACTTTTGATTGTACTTGTTTCCAAAAACACAAAAATGGAAATCGAAAATGAAGAAACTGAAAACAATACCAAATAGAGAAGTAATTTAGCTGATCTTATTCCGGGAATTGTATAACCCAAAGTTCAAGTTTCAGATGATTCAAAACTAACTGTCTACTAGGTCCATTTTGGGAACAAATAAAATCGCATTGTCAACGACTTGAATTAACGGGCTAACCTGAGTGTCGAAGCCATCGGGAAGCTTGACGACGAACGAGTGGGCATTGGCGACTCGAGCGGCTTCTTCGATCATGACTAGATTCGCGTCAGGCCGACCCAAGAGTATGTTCTCTTTAATGGAGGTAGCAAAAAGGGCAGGCTCTTGGCTCACCAGCCCAATTTGCTGCCTCAGCCATCTCAGTTTCAGTGTCTTAATGTCATGCCCATCCAACAGAACTTGTCCTGCAAATCAGCTTCCATTTATTAACAGACATTTTAAATATGCATTAGTAGGCATAATTAAATTTCATGGTAAATATGCATTAAATTTGCCTATACTTTAATATATAGAAATGTGCATGTAATTAAATGGGTATGCATAGCTTCAAGGGTTCAAAATATCGGTTGATACATTACGTATCAGGATTTTGCCTACCCGATACCCAATTTTTTAGTATCGGTCAATTGCACACGTAATTAAATGGATATGTATAGTTTCCGGGTTCAAAATATCAATCGATAAGTTACTTAATGGGATTTTGGCTATCCGATACCCATTTTTAGTAAATATAGGCCGATATTGGCTAATAAGGCCAGTATCACCGATGCTGATACCATTAGATGCTGATACCATTACTGATACCGCAATTTAAAACATTGATAGCTTCATTTGATCAAATAGAACTAAATATATGTTTGGTTTTCTGTTTTTCTGTTTTCATTTTTGAGAAAAGAGAGGACTTGTGTGGTAAATTGTTTTCGGAACCTATTTAGGGACCAATTTTAGAATAAATAACGAGAGCTATTTTTGAATTCCTGAAAAACGTTTGCCACTAAAAAATAAATGTGATATGAAATCGATGGCTGCTTTTGTTTTCAAAAGCTGTTTCTGAGAAGTGTCTACAAAACTGTTATTGTTTTACACGTATTTGATATAATAGAATGCAATATTTGTTCGTATGTTTTTCTTTTTTATTTACTTGTGTTTCCTTTTTCGGTTGAAACATAAACTTGTTTGACGAATTGCTCTCGGCAAAGCATTTGTTTTTTTTTTCAAAAATACCCATTTTCAAGAAATAACAAAAAGATAATTTCAAAGTGTTTTTATTTTCGAAAACAGTTGCCGAAAAGTGTTCTGCCAAAATGTTTTTGAAAATATTAACCGGACAATATTGTACCTGAGGTAGGATCATAGAATCTCTCAATGAGGGAGACGACAGTGCTCTTGCCGGAACCACTGCTTCCAACCAAAGCTATGGTTTTTCCGGAAGGAACAGTTAGAGAGAAATTTCTAAGAATGGTAACTTCCGGCCTTGATGGGTAGGAGAAATTGACGTTTTTCAGCTCTACCTGGCCCGTAACGGAGGCTAATTCCAAACCCGATTCGCTGTTCCTCTCAACGCTCGGCTTGTGATCGATTATGCGGAAAATTCTAGCAGCTGCAACTCTGGCTTTGGCAAACGCGGTCATGCTTGGCGCCGATTGTCCCAAAGCCCTGTCACTCAAAAACTTTTGTTAGAGAGAGAGAGGATTAAAGCTAGCTCAGTTGGCCATAATTAGTTTTACAAAATAGTTTTCTAAAAATTTGTTTGATGGTTTTCAAATTTTCTGGAAAATTTTCAAGAAATAAGTAAATGTTATAAACATATCTTCAAATACTCAAAAATTATTTTTGTTAAAATAATGAATGTTTTTGTCTTCTAAAAAACGATTTCTAAAAAGTATTCTGCAAAACTGATTCTGATAACGGAACCAAACAAGGGTTCCAGTCTTGCAATAGGCAAGATCCCGTTTCTCACGATACAACCCCCCAATGTACCGAAAAAGAGAGAGAGAGAGAGTTGAGGCTAGTTCAGTCGGCCAGAATCCTGATTCGCTCATTATTAGGCCAAGGGTAATCTTCCTATAGGCAAGATCCCCCTTCACGACGATACGGTCTCCCAATGCACCGAAAAACATAGAGAGAGATATTTGAGGCTAGCTCAGTCGACCAGAATAGTGATTCCTCATTATTAGGTCAAGGCCAGTCTTGTTATAGGCAAGATACCCTTTCACGAGGATATGACCTCCCAATGTACACACACACACACAGAGAGAGAGAGAGAGAGAGAGAGAGAGGAGAGAGCTTACAGGCCACCCAACATAACAGCAAACATGGTGGCTATGGCAAGTCCTCCATTGGTGTAGTGATGCCTAACAAGATAACCTCCATACCAGAGAAGAAGAGCATAGCAGCAGAAGACTGTAAAGTATGTTGCTCCCAATCCCATTCCTTTCGCGAATCCGCTCTTGTAACCGAGCCTCTGAGCGATCCTCAATGCCGAGGAATACGCTTGCAGTGCTCTCGATTCACCCACAAACGCCAAAACCGTCCGGATTTGAACTATCGTCTGCAATTTTCGGCTCAAATCAGCAATACCCAGATGGAAAAACAGAGAGAACTTCAAATGAAGAACCCATTAGGATAATTATCGCTTCGATTAATTTTGTCTTCAGCGAAATTTTTTAGTCAAAAACTTTTACTTTTGGGTTCGTCTTTTGTAGATGGATGGGTAAATAAACAGAGAAATTTACAATGAATCAAGTCTATTTTCAGTCTCCCCGAATCCCAAACTACACAAACATCAGAATCCAAGTTTCTCTAAGCAATATGGAGACCAGTGAAAGAAAATGCACAAACAACAGCAAATTTTCTAATTTTTAGTTGTTTTGGTTTTTGAGCGTTTGACTAATTTTTTTATATTTTCTGCTTCCTCTTGATGATAGGATTCTGAAACGTAAAACATTTTATCTAATTTCGGAAAAAACTCAAACGGTAAAAATAAATAACAAAGACTAAAAAAACTCAAAAACCAAAGCAATTCTCTCAAAAATATGGAAAAAAAGAAAACCGAAAAGTAAATGAAAAAATTAGGCAGTCCCACGTTTCCAAACCTTTGGATCACTCGAATTTTTCATTTTTTTTCTGTTTCTCTCACTAAATTCTTAATCCAATCACAGCTTAACTTAACTAACTCCATTTTCAATGATAAAAAATGCACAAATAGCAGGAAAAAATTTCAGTTTCTCTCACCTGTTCTGCAATGTTTCCAGCTTGTGAAAGAGCTTCTTGGCTTTTGACAGAGAGTTTGGCCAGTGTGGTGGTGTGGATGGCTCCAATTACAGCTATCAGAGGCACAACAGCTAGTGTGACCAAAGCTAATTGCCACACAGCGGTGAAACCGACCACAAATCCAGACACAAATGTTGCCATATAATGCATAAAATTCCCCAACTGCAAAAAAGAGAAAATCACACACACAAAAAACAATTTAGATCCTAATTATTAAAAGAAAAACCCAACCGTCCCCGAATTTGAACTAAGAAATGTTCCTCGATTTCAAAATGGAAACTACATATTTACTTGGTTATGTGATCGCATTCACTGATGAAGTGATCTGAACCATTAATTTTGAATTCGGATAAATTTTTTTTAGTCTAAATTCGGAACTGTAGCACTGCTGTTATTACAACAGTTAAGAAAATAATGAACCCAAAGTGGGTTTATCTTGAAATTACCCAACTGCAGAAAATCACAAAACACACACACAATTTAGAGCCTAATTATCAAAACATTGAACCCATGGTGTCTTTTTTTTTTCTTGCAATTTACCAACTGCAGAAGATCATAAAATCAAACCAATGTCACAGCCTAATTAATAGAATTCCATAAGAAAACATAAAATCCGCAAACTGCTATGCTCCTAGAAAATTCCTAGAATTTAAAATAAATGATACAGATTCACTTGGTTATGTAGAATTAACATGTGAACTATTTATTTTGAATTATGAAAATTTTTCATAGTCAAAATTCTAAGATTGTAGGGTTTCTCTAAAAAGTTTACCTCTAAATTGTTAAACTGCAGAAAATAAAAATAAAAATTCAGAGCCTAATTGTCAAACATTTGACAAGAAAAAATTGAACCCAAAGTGGGTTTTACTTCAAATTACCAAACTGCAAAATAATCACCAGAAAAAAACAATTCAGACCCCAATTATCAAAAGATTGGCAATAAAACATACCCCAAAAAAAGAAGGCAACTGAAAGCGTAATAATTAAAAAATATCAAAGGGTTCCAAAATTTAGATTAAGAAAGTTTTTCAAATTCAAAATGAATAGTTTGAATTCACTTGAGGCGTGCATTCATTTTGAATTCTAAGAAAAAAAATTATCCAAATTCTGAACCGTAGCTCGTAACCAAAATTTTTCACGAAAAAACTGAGTTCTTTTCGAAATTACCCAACTGCAGAAAATAAAATAAAAAAATAATTCAGAGCCTAATAATCAAACATTTCACAAAAAAATGAACCCAAATTGAGTTTTTTCTTTGCTTCTCTCTGCTATTTTCCTTCACCTTCTCGCTAATGGCGTCTTGGACCATCACAGCATCGGTGTTAATGGCGAAAATGACGTCGGATGTTCGGACCTCTGTGTCGAAAAACGGAATGTCTTGGTTCAGGACCGCTTCCAAGTACTTGATCCTCATCTTCGTCGATTGTCTCTCTCCTGTCCACATCCAACACGATATCTCTGCAATCCATTTTTAGAGTGAGAGAGAGGAGAGAGAGAGGCTAAGTATAGAATAAGCTTAGAAATCAACACCTAAATGATGAATCTGTAGACTATAAGAACGCACCTGCCCATGAAGAAGCCCATATTGCAGCACCCACAACCAGAAAGTAAAATGCATACTGCAAATTCACAATTGAAAAAGATGATATTTTTAGAGAGAGAGAGAGGGGGGAGAGAGAGAGAGAGAGAGAGAGGGTTGCGAATTTGAATGCACATTCAAAATTCTCACCTTGACGACTTCTTGTGTCATCTTGTCCATATTATTGGCATTAGACCCAAATGAATTGACGAGATCGGCAAAGAATCGGAGAAACAGAGGCAGCGAAGAACCATGAACAACGGCTCCAATTGTCCCAATCACCATTAAAACCCAGTCCAATCCATCTGCAAATCTGAAAATCTCAAAAAAACCAGCTGAGCGAGAAGCAGAATCAGGCTTCTCTCCATCACCACCGTGATTTTTCACCTCCATTTCGCTTCTCTCTCCTCCCCCCCTGTTCTCACTATTATGTTCCCCCAATTCTCTCTCTTCAAACACTCCCCCTTCACTCTCCTCTTCTTTTGATACCAGTTCAAGGCCTTGCATTTCCGACCATTTCCACTGCTCAATCGTTCTTATCTCCACAGAATCTTGTGACATTGCTTTACAATTTACCTTTCTCTCTCTCTCCACAAAGCTCTGTTTTTGACACAACCACGTTGCTGTTTCTCTCTCTAGATTTCACTCTCATCTCTCTCCTCCTTCAAACGCATCCTAGACAGGAAACAACCGCAGAGCCTTTTGGTTTTTCACAATTTTGGGTCGTTGCTTCAGTCGTTGCTTCTGTAAACACAAGTTCACGGGAACAGACAATTGACAAATGATAAGAGGAACCCGAGAGAGAGAGACATGTAGAGTGAGAAAAAAAAGGGACAGAGAGAGAGAGGGGAGCTTTCACCCTCCGACAATGAGTACTACTGGAGAATTTGAGATTGGGTTTTTGACCAAAAGCAAAAGCAGTTTCGAAAGCGAAGCAAAAATATACTACTCCGTATAAACTTGGGAAATTTCAAATCAGTGAGAAATACGAGATATATTATGAAAGATGTGACGAGATATATATGACATTACATGGGTGTAAAAAAGATTAAAAAAAACAAATCAATCAAATAAATTAGTTTGGCTTGGCTTGGTTTGGTTTGGTTGGTTTCGAATACCAGTTGAATCGCTTTGGTTTTGAAATTTTAGAAAATTGATTTTTTTTTGTTTGGTTCAATTTCTTAGTTTCCTATTTAAATCGAACCAAATTAGGGATGGTAATTTGTCCCGAACCCAACGGGCCCCGCCCCGTCCCACTTCTAATAGGGCGGGTTTGGGGTCTCAATAAAAGAGGGCGGGGCGAGAATAAAAAAAAAAAATCATAACTCGATTAATAATCAGAGCGGGTTCAGGTTTCACCCAGCCGCTCCGTTTACCCCGTTTTATGTGTAAAAAGTCAAAATTACCCCTATTTTTTAAGAAATATACTGTAATATCCTTACTATTACATATATATCAATAATTATATGTAAAATATATATATATATATATATAAATTTAAAAAAATACTAATCGTGGCGGGGTGCGGGGGCGTTTCGTGTTTGGTGGGGTGGGGGTGTGGGAAAAATTTTCAACCCGTCATGAGTTTGGGACGGGAGTGGGGGAAGATTTTTCTAATCGGGGCAGGGTGGGAAAGGACAAACCCTCCGCATTGCCATCCCTAAACCAACCAAATAAAACCGAAACAAATCAAAATTTATAGTAGTGTTTAAGTTCTCTCTGAATATTTCATGCAACTGCTA
>CM018895.1:24961748-24976748 GCA_009663005.1 Actinidia chinensis | reverse complement strand
TATTGTCACCTTCTCTTGTTAATATTGGTCAAATTTGTCATTGTGAGAGCTGTTTTTAATAAAGTGAAAAAAGTAGGACTCTATGATAGAGGCATGGCATTAAATTAGTTTTGTATGTTAATCATATGGTAAATTTTCAACACCCAATAATCCAATAAGTCATTAAGATTTGATGTGATGGGACAGGGGATTGGTGGTATCAACTTTCATTAAATCCAATAATTTTGTTTATTTAACATTCATTTTTTTTCTATCATCTATATAGTTGCATAAAGTCCTCATCACTTTGACACATTGCTTGATTGTCCCTAGTTTGTTGTAGCGGAATTTATTTTAAAATAAAAAATAAAAAAAAATAAAATTGAGCTTTTAAAAGAATTTATTTTTTTTCAGTTGTTTTTATTCAATAAGCAAACGTAAAAATAGAAGTTGTGGTAAATATTCTGGCATAATTTTAAAATAGAAAAAAATAAAAATTACAGCTAATAAACTACAATAAACATGCTCTTTATACATTTACTAGTTTGTTTACTTTCTCTATGGTAATAGTAGTTTAAGCATTTAATTAAAAGTTGCACAATAAAAATCAAAAACGAAGTGTTTTTAGTATAAGAAAAGGTGCATGAACTATTAGCATTATTTTATTCAGTATTATTACGGTTTTAGAATTTGAGTTAAATTTTTTTTATAATTTAAATTTATCTTGTTATGTTAATTTGCATACTCAAATGAATCTGAACTATTTATTTTAAATTTTAAAAATTTTTATTGATCCAAATTTAACCGTGATATTTTTCTATTTTATTAGCTAGTAATCAGCCAAATTTAGAGGAGAGAAAGAGTGAAAATACTTTGAAAGAGTCAAAAAGGAAACCTACTTTTTTTTCTCTCTCTCTTATTGAGAGGTCATTATAGTTGTCATTAAAAGCCATGCCCATAATTTCTTTCCTCCATTCCCACTTCCAATGCAGAGGGGGTGATTAAATTAAAAGGAAAAATAACAAATACTCAAATCCCACTCAAATGACTTATCAAAAGTGATGCATGTGAGGCTCATTATGTCATCCCAGATTGTCTTTCTTGTGGTCAAGTTTGCTTCGTATTTTTTTATATGGATTGGAATAATGGAGATATTGTGTGATCTTAATAGAAAATGTAAATGATTCTATGACTAGAGATACAAACACATCCACATATGTTTGTGTGGTGGCAATCCCACTTTCCTAAAAGTGTCAAAAGAAATTTTCAAATCATCCATATTGATTTTTGGAAAGCTTTGGGATCTAACAAATATTTCTTTTTAGAACCAAGAAGTAGGTAAATTTTTATCCTATGAAGCTTGCTTATTTCTTGATTTGTACTAAATAAAAATCAACTCTTTTTTTTTTCAATTGATAGGAGACAATTCGTTTATTTATCACTGTAAATACATTAAATCAGACATTAATCATCTAACACTGTGTTTGGATCATGAGTTTTTAAAAGATATTTGCTAAAACAAAATAAAATAGAACGCCAAAGAAATCATTAATTTCCTTTTTTCGCTTCATCATTTTCTTATTATGTCAAGTGCCTTGTGGGTGTTCTCTAGTAAGCTCGCTATGACAACCAAATAAAAACAATTAAGAGGAGTCAAACTAAATACTTAAATAAATGTATTAATATGTACTTTCAACTGAATGCTACTGAACCATATTTGTATATGCATCAATTTAAACTTGTTTGATTGGTATAACTTTTTTTTTTTATAAATCACTATCTAGCTCAATGACGATTAATTTGGAGTACCAATTCCATCACTGCCTACTAGTGGGGACTTAATTAAAACTAAAACAAAGCCCCGTATAGACTGACCTAACGCAAGAATTGATAGTACCTAGGAGATTTCGAACCTAAAACATTGAAAATAAGCAAACCTCAAAATCTCAAGCTTAAACCATCATGCCACCACCGGGTCAAGCCAACCCCTAGGTTGTTTGATTTACACAATTACGCTTAAAACTAAACATTTTCATTGGTATATTAAAAGTGAACTATGTGCATCCACATTGTTGGGTACATTAGGTACATATCTTGTGACTTCTTTATAGTTATGTTGATTAGCCTTTATTTTCTTCTTGTTTCTTTGTCTGCTGATTGGCAAAGCTCCAATTAAATTTTGCACAAATCACATAACAATTGTCCCTATATAATGCAGTAGGATCCCCTAGAGTCAGCCCTTGGTTTGGCTAGTTGAAGGCAACTTTTATCTTTAATGGAGTAATCTTACCTTATCTTAATAAAACAAAAATAAAGCATCAATAATGTAAAATAATATATAGTATGAAGAACACTTGAAAGTGGCAAATATTCAAAGAAGATTTGATTTGTTGGCAAATATTTACCAACAAAACATTTACAACCTAGAGGGATTAGGTAGGCATCAAATGGTTGCAAGTGGAGTTATTAAGGACATAAAAAATTCATGAAGTAAAAAGGAAAGAAATTACACTTTAAATTGTAAACCCATTATGTAATTACTAAAAAAAAGAAAATCACATTGTGTAACTATAGAATCGAGTTTTTAGCCATCTCATTTGAAACTTTTATGGCATTTGAATCGCAACTCACTTTGACAAGTTCTTGTTGCATCCCTTAATATGAGGCTTCCATGATTCGAACTAATAACCCCCAATTCTGATGTCACTTGTTAGTCTTAACTTTCACCATTTCTTCTAAAACCAATTAGTGCTAGGGATAGTTTCAATTTTTGTCTTTAAAATTGTGTTTGTAACAGTCAATGCACTATCGATAATTAATCTGCAGAGCTTACTATGATAGATGGTTGGCCCCATAACCTAGCAGCCCAAACAAAGAAAATACATATATAAGCCCCATAATGGGAACAAAAGAATTCCTACAATAAAATCTCACTTTGGCAGAGCTACTACAGAAAAAAAGAAAAAAATTAATAGTCCCTTTAAATTTCTTTTCCATTCTTTGATATTATTTTTTTTGGGTAATTATTTCATTCTTTGATTCTTTCTTTATTTCCAATAAACGGGCGTATAAACATTTTCTTTTAATTTCTTTATTTTTAATGCTAACAATGGTTTCATACCAATTGAAAGACATAAAGTTGTTTGGTTGAATTAAATAAGGTAGTTAATATGTGGTTCAGTCTATTATAATATCCGAATTCGACTCCCCTAAATAGTGACATTGAAGAAAAATTGACAGAAATCAAATCACATATTGCAAATAAGGCATCTCAAAAGAACAAATCCAGCCATTTTCAATGCTAAAGAAATAAAAAAAGTATACGGTATGTTTAGATTAATCGTAATAATATTACAGTAGTAGTCATATAACACCAATCAACCAGTATTCAACACGTCTGTCAACTTTTATACATCATTCTTGTTGCTGAAATTCCCTATTTCCTCAAATTTACTTTTGAAGTTTTAAATTATAGGGTTCTTCTCCTACCAAAGTGGATTATTGGATCTTCTCCTATTTGAGAATACATTGTAAAAATTTGATGCTCTAACCCCACCAATTCCCAATAATGATTTAATTTAGCCTTGTCTTAATTAATCGGGGTCCATTATAATTCATAGCATCACAGTTTCATATATTTGATTCGGTCGGAATTGTCCAAATCTAAATTTGATTGAGGTACATACTAACTTTAAAATAAAAAATCATAATCAAATTAATATTCCAAAGTTGGTATAGTGGGAATCCTATTGGAAGAATCACAAAAAAGTCTCCCTTTATTTTTTTAGTTTATTTATTTATTTATTTTCAGGTAACCTTAACGGTAACAAACCTACTCCCAATGAATATAATTTTTCTTTTCAATAAGTAAAATTAAAAAAAAAATAGTCAAAGTGGGAGCCACATGCTTTAGGCATCTTTATGAGCAAGCTTCTTTTAGTGCTAATTAAAAAATATATGTAAATGAAATTTTAATTATTTTTTTCTGAAAAAAAATAAATTAACAGGCACTTTGGTCAGCTTTGTCCACCTGTCATTGTAGTGTATATTGTACCAAAATTATAAATTAATTTAATAAGACAAAGAAGATTAAACATAAGTGTCCTTTTATTATTTTTTCTAATCACCAAAGTGGCCATTATCACTTGCCACAAGAGAGAATTATCTAGTGCTTGATTTGTTGGAAATCAATCGCATGAAAATATTTTCATATTTTTTGTCAGATTTTTCTAATAAAGATGAAGCAAAAAAAGTAAAAAAAAATACAAATAATTTTTTTTTAGTAAAGACAAAAATAATTTTAAAAAAATTATTTTATGCTAAATTGGACTTGAAGCATAATGTTGATATTACGATAAAACAATGTTCACATATGTGAATTTCTTGGGATTTTTTCGATAACTGAGTGTCTGGGCGAGCTTGTGCGTATTTTCGACTTGATTAATCATGATGCCCTAAAATTTTTATTGGCCCTAAAATTTAGAACATTTAAACTTTATAAGAATCGATTTTACAATTAATTCACTCCTCCCACTTGACCATACCCTTGGAGATGAGTTTCTTGGTTGATGGCCAATATTAATGCACTTTCTAGATGAAATCAGAAACAAAAATAAAAATCGCTAATATTAGTTGTTGACAAGTTTGTCCATTATCAATTTAGTTCCATTTTAATTTTTTTCATCTTTCTATGAACTTTTTTTTAAAAAATTTAACAACAGTTTTATACTTTTAAGTTTCTCTTTAAGATTTTACATGTTTAAATTATTCTCCTCAAGAGGGAAAAAAACTATAAAATTATGATTAATCAATTAAGAAAGTTGACTAAAAAAACTCAAAAATAGAAAAAGAGCTAAATTAGCTAGAATTTTAACTAATTTAACCAAAAATGCCATAATCCTAGGGGTAACCCTTGAAACTAGACCATGCAGGGGTCACCCCTTGATGGGTCCTATGTAGTAAGTCATTCAATAATGTAACGTTAAGTCGCAGACTCAGACTGTACACAATTATGAATGAAAAAATACCCACTACGTAAAAGGCCCTAAAAAGACAAGCAGTCCATCAACTTTCGTACTTAAATGTCGTGATGACTGATCACCTGAAAATATTTGAACTTGAAGCTTACAAGTTAAAATCCCTAGTCGTGCCAGCTAAACTAACAGCAGTTGGCGTCCGGAGATTAATTTTGGTTGGATTTAGAATAAGGGAGAGGATTTGAAGGTGGATTTGAAATGAGGGAGGATTTATGGGAGATTTATAATAAGGTGGGCCCACTTTTAAGAGGGGTTGAATTTGTAGTTTAGTGTTTGGAGAGTTTTGGAGAAGGGGAATTTGAAAAGGGATAGATGTTTTAAAAAGAAAAATACCCTCACATCATTAATTAGTTGTTAATCTGAAAGATAATTTCGTTTTAATTAATAAAAATATATATTTACTTAATATTTAGATTAGTAAATAAAAATTTTTACTTTAAATATGAATAAATAATTTAGAACCTATATAATTTTATTTTTTTCGGTTTTTTAAAATTATTTAAAATTAAATATTTAGTAATAATTAGGAATTAGTTGTTAAATTAAGTAATAGGTAGTAATAATTAGTGGTTTTAAATTTAAGAAAATTAGTAAGGAAAGGACCAAAAATTGAGAGAGAGGGGAGAGGTATGTGTAATTTGGCCCAAAATATTGAGGGGAGTTCGGAGTTTAGTGCATTATTGACAATGTCATTGGGTTCCATATTAAACCCCCATATTATAAGGGGCTTTATGTGTAATTTACCCCCTTTATTATTAACCCCCAAAACACCGTCTTCTTCTTCTTAATCTCTTCCCCAAATCGATTTTTACAGTTAGAGAGAGAGGACATCGCGGGTGAGGCTGCGACCAGTTTGGACGTGGCTGGACTGCGCGAGGGCACAACAGTAATTTTCTAACCACGCGGAGGGGCCCGCGTGACCAGGACGGGGGGGTAACCCATGTCCGTCACATATCCAGCTGTGGCTGGAATTTGGAGGCCCGCTTGAGAAGAAATCAGGGAGATGAAAAATGGTGCCAAACACGGAGAAGGAGGAGGAGGGA
The DNA here is from genome assembly GCA_009663005.1 of Actinidia chinensis. Taxonomy (NCBI): domain Eukaryota; kingdom Viridiplantae; phylum Streptophyta; class Magnoliopsida; order Ericales; family Actinidiaceae; genus Actinidia; species Actinidia chinensis. The sequence continues at coordinate 24,970,690 of CM018895.1, read as the reverse complement.
GAAGAAAAGAAGAAATCCGGGAGATGGCAACTCCGGACCATCTCCCGAAACCAAAACAGGGTGTAAACCCACTTGGTTAAACTAATTTAACTAGCTCAAACTAAACCCTTAATAATATTTTCTAAAATTTCCCCCCAAACAAAAGTGTACCTGTCAATGAAAGTTGACCTACACTGCCAAATGACAAAAAATGTGGGTGTGCCTGTGTTTCAATGATGGAATATGCATGATTATTTCGGGGTTCCATGACCTTTTTGTCACTTTCATTCTTTTATTTTTTTCATGAGTAAATTACACTTTGTACTCTTGTACTTTCATAAAAGTTCCGTTTGGCCATTATTTTAATTTATCAATTAAAACCATTAAATTTAGTAAGATCTATGTGCAGTGGCGGCTCCAGAAATTTGCCTAATTGGTATCATGTGAAAATCTATATTTCTTTAGGTTCAATTTTTTTAAAACATATATATACACAAAAAAATTTTTTTTAAACATTGTAACACTAAAAAAAAAATTTTTGAACATTCAAAGGCTAATGGGGTCAGTGACCCCATCAGGAAGTACCTTGGCGCGCCCCTGTCTAGTGTGACTTTCTATCAGTCTATAGTTCAAGGAGAAAACTATGATACACATGGTGTGTACCTAGAAATCTTATGTACTTTTGTGGTGTTCGTTACAATTTTTTTGTGACGTACTCTTAGAATGAATGGGTGTGTACAATTGAAAGTTGAAGTTATGCATTTTTGTGATTTATTATTTTTTACTCATTTTTGTGGTGTAGTTTATAATGTATCTTTGTGGATTTTTTTCCCGATTTTTTTTTTCCGAATTAGTTATATGGTATTACAGTTAGTTATATCATTGTGTGTGGTGAATATGTAATATTACGAATTTTAGTGGCTATTATAAAAGTATATAGTGTTAGTTACTCTGTAAAATATTGTCAAAGTTATTTATTGTGTACTATAGCACTTTTCATTTTTCAACTATGAAATTAAGTAACGAAAAGAATCATGTGACCTCATAGAAAGAAACCACTAAAGCATAAGAGGTAGACTAACGTAATTAGAGTACATAGTGCAAAGTGAGTTCTGGGTAAAGTGTAGGAATGTGAAGTGTAATTTCCTCTTCAATTTTATATATATATATATATATATTCTCACCTCAATTTTGGCTGTACGGACGTGAGAATGGCCTGCTTTTGTCTGAAGTGGGCCTTGCACGGTGCAACCAATTATGTTTTATTTTCTTTTATCAATATAGGATGGGTAAATAACTCTAACCCCCCTTAACATTTTCAATAACAATAGATACTTACTTTGAAGTTTTGAAAATGACGATAACCTCCCTTTTGTCACAGTTGTCAGCTCAACTGCGTCAACAAACATGATTCCTTTATCATTTTGCCCATTTATGCCCATTGTATAATTTTATTCTTGCCCAAATTTAAAATTACTTTCCCTTCCACGATCGTGTAGTAATTAAAATTCATATAGTTATTCAATTTGGGAAATGTATAGTAAGATTCATCTATGTCTTCATATATATGTATATATACATATAGGTATCTCAGAGACATAAGGAGGAAGAAAAATGATTTATTCGTTTCTGATAAATTGAAAAAGAAGTAAACTACTAAAGGGCAAAATTGGCATTTTAGAAAAAAGTTGTCAGCATAAGACAATTTTAGTTTATTTCCTTGTGACAATAATGGCTGAAAAAAAGAGAGTTTATTTCCCTTATGTTGCCAAACAAGGGCTTTAGTTTCCAAACTTAGTGTTAAAATCTCAATTTTATGACAATTGAAGTGTTTAAAAGGTCAATTTGGGTAACACCTTAATAGAGAGAAGTGACCACACGTATTGGGCCCGTTGTTTGCCGGACTGGACAAGGAGTCTCAGGACTAATAGCCTATGGACTGGACTGGACTCATTGTCGATTGCTTGGCCCCGGATAATCGTGTAGCCGTTGTTTTGCTCCGGACAAAAATTGCGATAAAGTGGTAGTTCAGTTCTTGTCCATGTCGTTTGCTAAGCAAGCGACTGGACAAATGAAGGAAAGACTAACATACCCCTTCAATTTATTTTGGAATAAACAAGTTTTCTTTTTGAAAATTAAACCGTTTTCTGAAAAATTATTTTTTTCAAATGTAAATTTTTTTATTTAATTTTGAAAATAATTTATAAAAATTATTATTTCTAAAAAAATTATTTTTTTTTTAAAAAAAATAAGTGTTATATTTTTTAAAAAATTATTTCTCAATAATATATATTTTAAAATATTTTGTTTAATATTTTTTTTGATTTAAATATTTTTAAAAAAAATATTTTTTCAGAAAAGTGGTTTAATTTTCAAAAATAAAAAATCTATTATCCAAACAAAATTGATAAAAAATTAATTAATAAAAATAAAAAATTGATTTAAAAAACTTATACAAAAAAATTAAAAATAAAAAAAATGAAAGAGAGAGGAGAGAGAGAGGGGGAGAGAAAGGACAGAGAGAAGGGTGAGAGATGAATTATTCAATATGGTGAGGGCAAATTAGTAATTGTAATATAGTCCGACTTAGGCTAGACGGGGACTAAAGAGTTCGCACCTCTCACCCCGGGACGGATAGTCCAGGTATAAGGAATAGTAGTCCGATCGAACTATAGTCCGGAACCATTTTTTGCAAGCAAACGCCGGACGGGACTGAACTCGTTGTCCAGTCCGGCCTAATCCCACCAAACAAACATGGCCTCGGGGACAAGGATAAGGAGGCATGAATTGAAAGAGGACTTTGTCTTTGTCCATTAGGGATGGTGACTTGGGTCTCTTAGTTCATTGATTGATGGAAACAAAAATATAAATGTATTGGGATTTAAAAATAATTATTAAAAAAAAAAGATTGATTTGCTTTACTAGATTTTTTCCCCTAAGTTTTCACATTTATGCAATTTATAAATTTCAAAAAATTAAAAAAAAATGGAAATGCAAGTTATCAATTTTGAAAAATTTGGACCCATATAAGGACCATATATCCCCATAGAAAATGACTAGTACATATATATTAAACCTACTGAGGGATCAATCACTTAGGTCAGCGTCGATCTGAACATTATGTCCCTTCTTTGAATACCGTCTTCAAACAATATGTCTATTCATATAACCCCTATACAAGGAGAGAGAGAAAAAATTAATTCATGCCATACGATAATAATCTATGGAAAGAAAACTTGGCAACTAAAATCATGGTTCTAAATTGGAACTGAACTACTAACTGCATCAAAATTCAAGAATCATAATAACCAATTGGGTCCTCAATTTTTCTCAAAACAACCTCCCCCCAAAAAGCCCAATTAGAAAACATCTAATGTAGGAAAGAAATTTGGGGGCTATTGTGTTAGAATTTCAACACAAGTTGACCCATGAACCAAGGATCTTCTTGTAAATTAAATAAATGCTAGTTGGTAAAAAGGTTTGGCGTTTTGATTTTTTTTCTTCGATTTTTTAGTATTTTTGTCTTTAATGAGTTTTTCTCGTGATTTGATAATATCATCTTTTTGTATTCCACTTGACGAGAGGAGTCCGAAAATACAAAAAAATTTATGTAATTGAAAAGAAGTTCACTTAATATGAAAAAACTATTTTAGATATTTTTTTTATATAACAATGTTTTTTTTCCCGTCTTCAGTGATTTTTTTTTGAATTAGATGATTTTTTTATAATTTTAAAATCCTCTTATTTAAAATAACCGAAAATATATAAAATTTTGATCAAACAAAAAAAATAATAAACCAAAAAACTAAAAGTTTTAAAAAATCAATGCCCCAAACATGGCTAAGGCTCTACAAATGTCCATTGGGTCACACTGTATTATAAATACCAAGTGCAAATGGTCAGTAGAAACCTGACAATATACCAGTTTCCTGCATATACATTTGAAATGTTTGATGAGCACAAGAATTAAACAATACAAGTTCATTCAGAATCAGGCTGTAATTGGGAGGTTTATTAAAGAATGGATGCATGTTGGCTTTATTGTAGATTATACTTTCAAATAGTATTGAAATATGTCAAGTGATTCGAATTTGGTTTATGAACGATGGCAGAAAAAATGAATTTTCCTTTGCATTTTCTTGTTCATATGTTTCTAAATCCTTATTATTATCTAATAACTTGACTTAAAAGTTTGGGTCCGACGGGTGAGAAAAGACGAAAACTATATGTTGATCTTGATGTGCAAATGTTTTATTTTAGATGTGGTAGATCAACGTCCTTTCGAAACTCGGGGAAGCATGTATATGCGTGCCCACTAGTGATTTCATTTTCATTTGCAATACTGGTGGATTTGGTCGTCCTCAGCAATCCAAGATAAAAGAACCTGGTTGTTTGTCCGAGGTAAGAATTTGCATAGGACCCCAGCAACTAGAACTTTGTGGACTTGCGTAAATAAAAAGTTATATTGGTTTGAAAGCAAAAAAATTAAGCTCACGTGAACTCTCCACCGTTTATTACCTCAGGGAAATTTCAACCATAGATAGTGAAAAATAGTTTTGATATTCAAAATGAGCTGTGATTTATATTATAGATTTTTACATCAAAATTAATCACGTATACAAGTAATCATCCATTCAGTCATATTTATATTCAATAATAACTGATAATTTTAGGGTCAAATCTTCCTTCCCTTACACACGCAATTCGTGTACCGCCACTTTTAATATAAATATGAGCAAAATTCTTTTTAGAAACAGATCAAATAATATCAAAAAATAATATAATATTATGAATGACATCAAGTCGAGTTTAGGATGAAATAGTAGAATTTGCTGGTGTCCTATGCAAATTCTACCTCTGGACAACAACCATTGTTCTTTTATCTTGGATTGCTTGAGGACGACCAAATACACCAGTATTGCAAATGAAATCACTAAGTTGAGCACGCACTATACTGCTTCCCCGAGTTTCGAAGCAAGTTGATCTACCACATCTAAATAAACATTTGATAACATCAAGATCAACCTAATAGTTCGTCTTTCTCACCTTCGGACCCAAACTTTAAGTCAAGTATTAGAGTAATAATAAGGAGTTAGAACATATTGCAAGAAAAATGCAAAGGAACATTATTTCTGCCATCTTTCATAAACCAAATTTCGAATCATTTGACATATTCCATTTACTATTTGAAAAGTAAATTCAATACAGGCCAAACATGTATCCATTCTTTAATAAACTTCCCATTAGATCCATTGATTTCCTCTCTCTCTCTCTCTCTCTCTCTCTCTCTCTCATACAATGCTTCTTTATTTTTTGATTCCTCTCTCTCTCTCTCTCATACAATGCTTCTTTATTTTTTGTTCTTTTATGGTCTGTGTCGGATGCAAGAAGTTAAAATTCTGGTTGTGCTGGGGTAGAAATAAAGAGGCAAAAAAGAAAAAATGTAAAAGGAATCACTATATTCTGCTGGGTTATGGTTATGAACTTATGATGTACATTGGGTATTTCTTGAATACAATATTTGTATGGATTTTAGAGTATCGGGTATAAATACAAAAGTATCATCTAAAGTACGGGTATCTGATGTGCATTCACGGGCATTTTTTTTAATTAGTACCAATGCTTCATAGGCCGATACCACTATAAGTAGAAAAAAGAAAGAAACTTTTTCTAAGGGTTGTTTTTTTAAACTATAATATAATGCGTTTCGGCTTCTACTTTTAAATAATTAATTTTATATAAAATGAATCACTATTCTAGCTGGGTATGGTTATGAACTTATGATGTGCATTGGGTACTTCTTAGGTACAACAAAATATTCGAAAATGGATTTGATTGCATTTTAGAGCATCGAGTATGAATACAGAAGTATCATCCAAAGTACGAGTATCTGATGCGTATACACGGGAACATGCTTTTTTTTTTTTTAATTAGTACCCTAGTGTCATAGGCCGAAACCATTATTAAAAAAAAATAAAAAATAAAGGTTTTCTAAGATTTTTTTTTTTAAGATGTAATTTAATATATTTCTACTTCTGATTTTGAATAATTAATTTTCAAATACAAGTTGCAAGAAGAGCTTTTTATTATTAAGTTCTTGGGTCGGCCCTAATTTGATTTTTTGTCTTTAATAAAGTTTTTTATCATTAATTTGATCAGAATTTTATACTATTTCTTTTGACGAGAGAAATTTGAAAACATAAAAAAAAATAATCTTTTTTCTTAAAAAAAATCTTAAAAAAAATAATTTATAAGAGATTCTCTAATCAAACTTGAGGTGGCTACTATTATAGGTGGAGCTTCCAAAAATAATAGTAGAGAGAAATGAAACTCAATTGTTAGGCTTGCCATTTCACCCTTAACTAAATCCTCGTAAGTGCACCCTTTAATAATTCTCAATACACCTACCTTATTTTTTTCTTCTTCTTCCTCCTCCGTTCTAAAACCCTATTCGCCGCCACCACCCTCTTCCATCTCTTCTTCCTTTCTCTCACTTATTTCTCTCTTTATTCCTCGTAGTGGTCGTTGCTACCCACATACACCCACCCAATCCATGGTCAACCCATTTCATCGAACCTCAATTATCACCACTCAACATTGCTTCCTTACTCTCTTGATTAAACCCGTCATATTCACTTCCCGCATCGAGACCCTATTTTTCTTCATCGTGGATAGGTTTTCGACGCCCAACATTTGCCGACTTACTGTCCAAATTTGCATATAAACTTCGTTTGGTAATACTTAAAAGCTAATTTTTTTTTAAGTTTACTATCAAAAAAATAAGATTTTTTAGATTTTTTGCTTTGACTTTAAAAAAAAATAAGCAAAAAAGCAAAAATAAATAAGCAAAAAAGCTAAAAAAATCCAATCAAAAAATTCAAATAAGTTGGTTTCCAAACGGAGCCATAGTGCAACTTTTTATATTAACGTATACAAGTGGATTGGGTATACTAATAACCGCGACTCTTGTACTTAAAAAGGTTATTTTAGGTGAGAACAAGGCTTAGCCCAAATGGTAAAGGGCAGTCTTACCAGGACTTAGGTCCTGGGATCGATTCTCACTCCCGCTCTCGGGTACAAGGCGCAGTCGTTTCAGGTAGACGTCAGGTACACGAGATAACACTCGGAGGTATCGCGTTCGATTCCTGATAGCATGAAGATTAGTTTGGATGAACCTAAAAGCCTATCTAGGACACTATGGTTAATAATAATTAAAAAAAAGTTATTTTAGGTAAGTAGGCGTGTTGAGACCACGTGGAGATGCGTACAACTTTACTTTGAGCATGGGTGCGTGTCTCTTTCCTTGCCTTTCCCACTTCTTCTCACTCTATCTATATGCCCTTTGTAAGTGAGATCACGACTCATCAGTTTCCAAAACCCACACCCAATGGCTATGGTGAGTGTTTCTTCTGCTGCTCTTTTGCCCTCCTCTGCATTTCCCACTTCTTGTTCATTCACTTCCTCCAAAATTCCGTCTCTCCCCTTTCCTATTAGGGCATTGTGTTTTGGAAGAAGGAGAAGGGATCTTTTATTTCCTTCTTTTGCCCTCAAGAACCAGATTTGTGAAGCTGTTGATTCATCTGAAGAGAAGGAGAAAGTAGAAGAAGAAGAAGAAGAAGAAGAAGAAGAAGGGCCCAATGAGAATGAGACACTGCTATACTCCTTCACTCCCCTGCCATTGCTTCTTGTTGCTGCTCTTCCTGGAGGTAATATGACTAATGCCTATGAACATATTTCGTACATTCTGGGCATTTCCTCTCTCTCTCTCTCTCTCATGGTTATACATGTAGGTCCAGTTTGGGGCTAATTTAGATCTATTGGTTTTTAATTTTTACGTCTGTATGATTTCACCTGTGAATTTGAAAACCCTATGAAATTTCTTAAGTTTGTGTATCATGAATATAGACCAATTGCTTAAGTTCAATGTCCAGTAGAGTGGATGAACCAACCAAGTGAATGCACCAAATGAAATTTGAACCAACAAATCCTACACTCCTCGGCTCTGTTGTCAAAATCGTACGATTTGCGATTCAGTTCACGATTCGATTCATGATTCAGGTAAAAACGATTCGAATCTGCAAGTAAATCGATCTTGGAAAAGGATGGGGATGAATCTTGATTCAATTCGATTAACAATTTGACTCCCAACTTACGGTTTATGTGATTTTTAAAATTGTTTTATTCCACACATTCGAAATCATTTTATCTTATTTTTTAGGTGACATAAAGAGAATATAATTTTATAGAGTGTTTACCACAAAAGTAACAAACATTTGCATAATTTATTGATTATTTGGTGATTAAAGTATTTAATGAAATATTCTCAAACCTATTTTCTTATTGTTTCAAAAAATTCTATATTGATTTAACATTAAAATTTTCAATTCATTGCATGTATATGCTTTCTAACATATGCTTGAAATTTTGACCGAATCGGTACAATTCGCGATTTGATTCGATTCATGATTCGAAAAAGGGCCATGGCATTTCTCGATTCAATTTACGATTTGACAACCTTACTCCTCAGATTAATCGATCCTTGGACCAAGAACATAAGTATCAAAAGAAAGCAGAGTCATGCTCGATCTTGGGATTTGTTGTGGACTCGTCTCTCTTTTATTCCTTCCTTCCTTCCTTTATACACTACTAACAATATCTAACATATGAATTATCAGCCGGAACTGTGAGGTCTCTGTTCGTGCCTTTTGTCGAGCTTGTAAAATCGTGGAATCTTCCAGACTGGCTTGTGCATTGGGGTCACCCCGGAAACATGGTAACCCACCCCTCTCTTTCTCTCTCTCTGAATTGGAGTTTGATCTTCCTCTTTTGTTTTTGTAGGCTGTTGTACTATTTGCCATGGGTGGATATGGAACTTATCTTGGTTTCCGAATACGATTTTCTAACGATGTGGTAAGAAATCCATTGAAAATATGTTAAATCCCATGAATTGTGTGCTTTCATTT
>CM018895.1:24929248-24946748 GCA_009663005.1 Actinidia chinensis | reverse complement strand
GTCTATTTACATATAATCAAGGCGGGTTCGGATTTTAGTGGGCTAAACCTAAACCCGACCCGGATTACAATTTTTTCTCCATAATCTGTTCCGAACCCATTTATCTCTATTCCAAACCCACCCTATTAGGGTAGGGTAGGAGCAGGGCGGGGACCTGATTTTTCGGGAGAAATTGTCATCCCTAAACGCTATAGTAAAAACCCAACCCTAAAAAAAACCCAAGTTGATGAAGGCTTTAGTGTTGAGTGTGTGTGTGTGTGTGTGTGTGTGTGATAATCATTAAAGTGGTTTTGGTTTGTAGAGCGCTACCTGTATCTATATTTCGCCTCTTGTTCTTGGGAACCTTCTCTCCCCTTTTGGGTGCAGCACATCTTGCAACCAAAAAAAATAAATTAAAATAATAACATGAATAGATACAACTTTTAATAAACAAATAGGTATCAGTAATAATACAGTAAATATTTAGTGCAACAATGACGTCATTTCATGTATAGCATTGCCAACCAATAATTAATGATTGCATAAGAAATTAGGTGAACAACTATTGTCTGTTACTAGTTCAATTATATAGTTCTCATTACCACTATAAGAGTTTTCCCAGTGGACGATGATGTTGCCACTTCATGTCTCCGTTACACTTGACATTTACTCCAATAATATCAAATTGTCTTATGCAAAGTACTACTATTTTTATTTTGAAAGGTCTTAAAATATATGTCTAATTCAAAAAATCAACAAATAAAATCTGAATTTTTTTTCTTTGTATCATTTTTTAACATATTATTTAAGTTAAATTCAACCAAAATAAAAAAAAATCAAAAGTAAAGATTACAGGGATAAAATTAAAAAGTCAATAAAAATAAAATATAATAATTGCATTCTTATAAAAAGCTGATTTTATGGGACAGGAGGAGTACTATATAAAAACATGCATTTTTTTTAAAAAAAATAAAAGAAATAATAGCTAGATAAACATTCTAGACTTGTCGGCTCTTATATTTTCAAGTTTAGATTGTTTAAGGCTGTATTTAGATCAAAAATTGGAGGAGGTATTCTTAACAGAAAAAGAAACGTAAGGCAAAAAAAATTAAATCTAAGTTGGATTTATCAATTTTTCTCTTTATTTTTTTTTGTTTCACTAAATTTTTGGTCCAAACACAGCCTAAGAGTGCAAAAAATGATGTTCAACAAATTAGCTCATAACAGATGAAGTTAGTATGGTGAAAATGATGTCTCGAAAGAACTTTATGGAGCAGGGATTTACCAAGAGAAAGAAAAATGATAGAGAATAAATAAATAAATGCATTTTTTCCCTTTTATGTTTTAATTTTTGGAGCGGGGATTATTTTTTTTTAATTTAGATAATTTCACCTAACAAATGGCAGAAAGTAAATGAAGAAAATGATGAATTCGAGCAGAAATTTGGTGAATTAGGGCTTATAAATGGACCTTAGTTTGTGCAGCATCAATTTTTCAATTGTTTTATTAGGAGTCACTTAGTGTAGTCAAATTACATAAATTGAGACGGACGGATGGTTTAAATTATAAGGGACGGGGTTTACAAATTGTTATCAAAAGTCAAAATCTGGGTTTTCATTGTAATTTGTTTTTTTTAAAAAAAAAAAGAAAGAATTCAATAATGATTGCTACAATCATTTTAATAAATTAATTAAATTCTCCATTTTATCCGCCAAACCGACCTTAGCTCAGTTGGTAGAGCGGAGGACTGTAGTTGTTAACCCAAGCAGATAATCCTTAGGTCGCTGGTTCGAATCCGGCAGGTCGGAATTTTTTAATTATTTTTAATTTTTGTTTAGCAGGTCTAAACCACTTAGGTCGCTGGTTCGAATCCGGCAGGTCGGAATTTTTTAATTATTTTTAATTTTTGTTTAGCAGGTCTAAACCACAATAACTGGCTTTTTTTATACTTCTCTTGGATAGTTTTTTTTTCCGATAAAGAAACGGTAATCTTATGAAAAAAATAATGACAATGTGTAAATAACTATTTTTATGAAACGTTCGTTCATAACATACACTGCATTTATTTCATAACATACATCTTAATACTCTTAACGTACATCATGCGTTTTTATAATACAAATAATATGCACATTAGATTTTCTCGGTACCTTATTATTTATATCGATTATTTCAATGGACCTTGTTTCTGTCATGTGTGTGAGTGGTGTGGAAATGGATTCTTGGAAAATTACAAAAAAATAAAATTTGTAATCCACCTACATTATAATTCACCTTCCTAGCTTTGGATGCAAGAATCATATATTAATATTAGTTATTATAAAACTCTAGTTTTAAGTGTCTAAAGTTGTCAATCAGATGCCTCAAGTTGGACTTGTTAAATAGATTAGAGGCTTATTTTAATAATTTGAATCGCTTATTTTATAAATTATTTAAAAATAATTATACATGTAAATAATTAAATTGAGCGAAAACTACAAATCACCGCGGTCCCACTACCACCTTCGATTTCTATCATAACCTATATCTGGGAGATCAAATTGTTCATACTTACAAGAATCAAATTGTATTAAAAACATAATTTTAATCGATCACGACTTCAAAAAGTACTTGGAGTTGGTAAATAAGTTTTAAAGTGTTTGAGTTTGATAATTTATTTACAAAACTAATGTGGTTTGGTTAAAGAGAATGGCTCCTCTCCCGTCCCTCATCTAGACTGAATCATCCAATCCAAGTCCATTGGGTCCATGCTTGAACTCACTTCGATAATTCGAGTCATTAAAATTTTAAAGTTCGACAAATAACTCCTCTACACAAAAAATTAAGTTGATCAGATAACGGTAATTATAAGTTCGGATCAATTTTATATGAAGAAAATAGACAGTTATACTTAAACATAATTCGAACGTGTAGTTATTGTTCTCTAATCAACTTAATTTCTTGTATAAATGAATGTATTTTGTAAATTTTAAAATGTGAATAACTCAGATCGTGGAAGTGAATTCTAACGTGAATCCAATGAATTGGACTAGACAGTCGAGTCCACGGGGATCGTAAGGAGCCGCTAAGTTGGTAAAAAAACTATTCTGCGTTTAATGTGAATGAAATGACAATATTATCCATATCCACTAGCTAGATTCACATTCAGTATAGTGTATTCGTTTTTAAGATTTAAGTAAAAAAATTAGTTGTTTAATTAAAATTTTATGTTTTGGGTTTTTTTTTAAAGAGAGAAGTCCAAAAATATATTTTTTATTCAATTTAAAAAATCACCAAATAAAAAAAATCAATTAAAATATTTTTTTGAGATAAAAAATAATTTTTTATTTTTAATATTTTTTTAATTAAATAATTTTTTATATTTTTAGACTCCTAATTATCGAAAATTATTTACTAATCACACACAAAAAAATAGAAAATAATTTCTACACTCTAAAAAATAATTTCATATTGATTTTTACACTGCTATTTTGGAGTGTAAGAATTAAAAAATAAAGTGTAGAAATAAATTTCAAAAAAAATTGAGAACCGAAAAACAACAAAAAAAAGGCAATATTTGGGCTTAAAAGCTGCCTTTCCCAACGGCGTAGGAAGTTAGGAACAAAGCAGCATCTTCTTCTGGTCAATATAATTACAGACGAAATCCGAAATCGATCGTCGTTGAATTGAAGAAATAAGCAACAAAACCTCATTACAACGACGCGAAGATGGTAAATTCACACATACCCAAATCTCTCTTCATTCAGCTTGATTCCTATATTTTCTATTATTGAATCTATACATGTCTATATGTTCATACATATAGGTTTGCTTGGCTTGTCTCTTGCCGCTCTTCCTCGTCCCAATCATCAACTTATTGCCCGTACTCTTTGATTTTATCATGGTAAGATTCATCGATTCTCTCTCTCTCTTCTTCCTAATTTCATGTTGACCTAATTGTTATGATCTTCTTCTATTATTCGATTTGGGATTTTATATCTTGCACCTTTTCAGTTATTTCTCATTTTTGTCTTTTTTTTTTTTTAATTTCATGTTGACCTAATATTTATGATCTTCTTCAATTATTCGATTTGGGATTTTTCCATCTGTTCACTTGGTTACTGATTATAACTTGCACCTTTTCATTTATCTTTCATTTTCCTTTTCTTTTAAAGAATTTCACGTTGACATAATATTTATGATCTTCAATTTATCCGATTTGGGATTTTGCCCATTTGTTGAATTGCTCACTGATTATAACTTGCACCTTTTCATTTGTTTCTCATTTTATTTCTTTTTTATAAAAAAGAATTTCATGTTGACATTTCAATTTTCCGATTTGGGATTTTGCCCATTTGTTGAATTGCTCACTGATTATAACTTGCACCTTTTCATTTGTTTCTCATTTTATTTCTTTTTTATAAAAAAGAATTTCATGTTGACATTTCAATTTTCCGATTTGGGATTTTGCCCATTTGTTGAATTGTTCATTGAACTTTTTTTCATTTATTTTTGGTTTTCTTTAAATTTTTTCCAGGGAAAAGTTTATAGGCTTTTTGGTTGGGAGTATCGGAAGCCGGTGAGGGCACCCCCGGCATGTCCCTACAAGCCTGCGGCGAACAAGAGCAGTAGCAATGTAAGTGTGATTGCTTGTTTGCTAATTACATATATATATACAATTGTGTGTTTTTTATGGGGCTTTTGTTTCATTGCATATGGTAGCTTTTAATTTTAATTTATTGGGCTTGAGTTTTATTAATTTCTTTAGTCAATTGAGCAATGTGGATAATCTTTGTTCCATTCGGGAAATATTAGCTGAAGAACATAACAAGTTGGGTGTTGGTGTACCCATTAAATTGTCAATATAATCACATTTAAATTATGGTTGATATGCTTATAGGACTTAGATTTGGTCTTGGCCGTGGCACTAAATTGTTCTATATCTTTGAGATAATAAGCCCTCTCAGCAGTCAGCAGTTGCTATTTTTTTGTGGTTAGGTAAATTTATAATGAGCCTAACCAAAGTGGACCGAAATGGACAGACTCTAAAGAATAAAGGAGGAGCTGTAATTATACTTGACAGCGCTTGTTTTTGTGTCTTGAATGCTTGTATTGAAAAACAAATACTAAAGGAAAAGAAAACGTTGGGGCAAAGTGTTCCTTTGTTGGAAAGAATTATCAAGTGGTTTGAAAATGCTGAAGAACCTGCTAATCACACCTCAACATGTTTTTCTAACTCAAGGTTATTAGGGAAATATATCGTTTTACATGATTGGTAAATCTTTAGTGGAAACCTATACTATAGATGTGTCTAGTGTTAGGGGATTTAATATGGTCATTTAAATTATGAAGAATACTAAATTTAAGTGCCGTTAACTTTGTTTGATGGGTTTAAGAGGGACAAATAAAGAACTGTTTTATAACAGGATAGATAGCTATGTGAAAGACAAGGGCTGATACTTGATAGAATTAATGAGTGAATTGCTCCTTTGTTGGAAAGAATTATCAAGTGGTTTGAAAATGCTGAAGAACCTGCTAATCACACCTCAACATGTTTTTCTAACTCAAGGTTATTAGGGAAATATATCGTTTTACATGATTGGTAAATCTTTAGTGGAAACCTATACTATAGATGTGTCTAGTGTTAGGGGATTTAATATGGTCATTTAAATTATGAAGAATACTAAATTTAAGTGCCGTTAACTTTGTTTGATGGGTTAAGAGGGACAAATTAAGAACTGTTTTATAACAGGATAGATAGCTATGTGAAAGACAAGGGCTGATACTTGATAGAATTAATGAGTGAATTGCTCCTTTGTTGGAAAGAATTATCAAGTGGTTTGAAAATGCTGAAGAACCTGCTAATCACACCTCAACATGTTTTTCTAACTCAAGGTTATTAGGGAAATATATCGTTTTACATGATTGGTAAATCTTTAGTGGAAACCTATACTATAGATGTGTCTAGTGTTAGGGGATTTAATATGGTCATTTAAATTATGAAGAATACTAAATTTAAGTGCCGTTAACTTTGTTTGATGGGTTTAAGAGGGACAAATTAAAGAACTGTTTTATAACAGGATAGATAGCTATGTGAAAGACAAGGGCTGATACTTGATAGAATTAATGAGTGAATTGCTCCTTTGTTGGAAAGAATTATCAAGTGGTTTGAAAATGCTGAAGAACCTGCTAATCACACCTCAACATGTTTTTCTAACTCAAGGTTATTAGGGAAATATATCGTTTTACATGATTGGTAAATCTTTAGTGGAAACCTATACTATAGATGTGTCTAGTGTTAGGGGATTTAATATGGTCATTTAAATTATGAAGAATACTAAATTTAAGTGCCATTAACTTTGTTTGATGGGTTTAAGAGGGACAAATTAAAGAACTGTTTTATAACAGGATAGATAGAAAGACAAGGGCTGATACTTGATAGAATTAATGAGTGAATTGCTCCTTTGTCAGAAATATAGGATTAATTAAGGTGATAAGCTGATCGATTATAAGTTCCAAAATAAGGTTATGTTTGAAAAACAGACTGTTAATTACTTTTCAGATTCTAAACAATCTAGGAATTATGAGGGTTATCCATCACTTTCTAATATTATATCAAGAAAAAATGGAGCGAGGAAGTTACAACTTACAAATGACTATCTGGAGAGGGACAGGGTGATTGGAACGGTATGATTTTGGATACGTTATTAGGAAACAATGAAATTGATTGAAAAGGTGGATGATGATACTTTCCTGTCATGTGTTAACCAAAACACACACACACACACACACACACACACACACACACACACACACCTAGTCGTAATGGAGACTTGAATCTTGTGCCTCCCCATTTAAGGATGGTGAGAGATATCCGTCAAGCTACTACCTGCAAGACGCACGCCCAGCCACCCTTAGTCTGAATGGGGAGTTGGAGCTTGAATCCTGCACCTTCCCATTTAGGGTGGCAAGAGAACCAGTCAAGCAAACAACTTGTGGTAAAGTAAGGTAGGTCATGATATGAGCAGAGGATATGTGGTTCAGGGAATTGAGGGCATTGCTTAGGGACAAGTGTTTGGAAATAAAATCTGTGTTTTTCAAGATGGTTTAGAAATGGAAGGACTAGCAATGACTTGTTGAATCATTTGAAATAGATTTGAAGATCATTTCTCGAAAGAGCAAACCCAATAAGGACTGGCTGAGAATTGAGACGGATAATTATATCATTGTTCATACTATGACAAATGTCACTCAAATTGGAAAATGAACTAATATATCCTGTGATTGATTGTTGTTGTTTAGAGCTCTTAAATTTGAATGGTTTTTACCCTATTTGAGTTGATGTATAACAAGTTGCAATTACCAAAATGTAAACTCAACAAATTGGTCGTGATCATATCAAATTAATTTGTTAACCGTTGAATATCTACTGTGCTGTTTGTTGATGGCTGGCTGGCTGTGGTCTTCTTCTTCTATAATCATAGCTCTCTGGGTAGGAAGTAGGAACTGTGGGTTAATTTACCAAGTCTTTGCTTATATCTGCTCTTTAGCCTCTAGTGTTCATTATATACCTATTATCGGGTCCAAATACAACTAGCAACTACAATCTAGCAAACCGTCTTTAATTCAAAAATGATTCACAAACCATCAGGTTCACTTTACTGGTTGTTGCTACCGCCTTTACTGGTGCGATTCTACCTGTTGAGTCGTTGACTTTGCTAATTCATTTGTCCACCACACCATTAACATTTTCTACTTGTTTTCGGAAGTCCTTTGAAGTGAAAAAAATGAAAATGAAAGAGAACTTCTTGTTTTTTTCAGGCGGTAGCAGAACCCGAACTTGGTGCATCGGAACCTGTTCATAAGCCGGCGGGAGTAGACGACAGCAAGCTTGACTGAAGTTGGACTACTATCCTTCAATAAATGTCAAAATTAAACATTTTGTAACTCTATCTTGAGGTAAACTAAGTTTCTCTAGTTGTGCAGAAAAACGAGCGATGGTATTAAATTGTGTTGACAGATACTGTTGAATACATCCGCTTCAATACCGTTTGAGACTAAATTGCTGATTCTGGCTCATATTTTTCTACTTTTGATGGGAAAATCTGGTTTGGTGCAAGGACGATTTGAATGATTTCTTACTTTTTAAAGCAATTTAGTTTTTTTTTTTTTATTAGCTTTTGCGAGTTCCCCAATTAGACCGTCTTTCTTGTCCTTCCCAGATAAGATTGTTCACTGGTCCCGAACCACCCATCCGGCTTTTCTCAGTTTATTGATACGCAATTGATGTTCAAAAAAGGAAAGATTGGTTTGTGTTCTCCCGAAATTAGAATTGCTGAATTTATCGACATCGTATAAGCTATACCCAGATTGGTGTATATAATTTAGAAGCTACTTTATCCAATTTTTTACATTGAATGCCTCCAAAATTCTCTAAATAGAAACTTGCGTGATCCATGCCTAGTCGAATATGTAGGATGATAATCACTTGATGGGTTGGCATTTATCTTCATGAATCTTTTGTATGATTGAGTTTTTCTTGCTGACATTGATTGTTGTATTCCATTCTTTTTTGTTGGAGGGATGAACCATTTTCACTGATTCCGTGTGTGTGTGTGTGTGTGTGTGTGAGAGAGAGCGAGCGAGAGAGAGAGAATACGTGGTGTTTGGGGTCTGCATAATCTTCATGTAATTACAATCATAAAGCATTTCGAATCATTCTTGTTAAATATTAATTTTTAAATTTCATTGGAACGAAGCTTCCAAACCCGATGTTTAAATTGACATAAACATATTAATTTCAATTAGATCAAAAATATTGAGAAAGTATCGAATCAAAACTCTACATGATAAATAAGAGAATTTTTTAAATATTTACTTTGTGAAAATTGAAATAATATTATATATAATGCAATTAATTCGCAATTACCGAGAAATAATTAATTTCTAAATTGACTGGAAGATTTTTCTGAATATACGTCCCGACTCGAGTTTTATGTTTATATAGGTTTATTATATTTAGTGTGGAGCCAAATACACTATTTTTCTCTTATCAATAATTTTTTTCTTTTGCCGTTCATAACAAAATCGATAATTTGATGATTATTTTCTTATGCATTATTTTTATGTAAAAAAACTAATTAACAATTAATGATAATCTCCCATTGGATGTTGGAATTGATATTAATAATTTTAATTCCACTATAAGGGTATTTCATGTAGAGTTCTTGAATATTAAATTTTACAGAATATAAGTTAAGATAGTAATTTTATATGTATATAAGTTGGTATATTTGAATCGGAGCTAAATAATAAGCATGAAATAAATTCATTTTAATTTTTTTATTTTTTTGGTTTTCAATTTATTTCTCCTAGTTTTGGGCCTAATGCAAAATCCAACCAAATTGCCAGGCACACTGTGCTGCTTTTGGGCCTTGCGGCCCAAAAACCATTATTTCCTCTAAGGCACAGTAGAGGAAAAATATGCGCCAAACTCTAAGGTTGTGTTTGCATCAAGAATTTCGAAGGAAAAAAAAATTTAGATGATCCAATGTCCTAAACAGTTAGATCGTCTCACTTTTTTATTTTTATTTTCTTCTCTCACTATATCCTTAAACCAAATATACCCTTCTGATCCCGTAACAAATTCTACGGTTGGATCATCTAACTTTTTCATTTTTATTTTTTTTCTTCTCACTATATCCTTAATCCAAACAGTCTTATGCTCCCTCAACAAATCCCTTCGCAAATCATTCCTCAGGATTGGAGATATGATTTCTATGTAGTGAGGGTGCATACCTAGAATGATATATATGCATTTTTTGATTTCATAATCATAATTATATTGAAATGCTAAAAAAAATATAATGTATAGTACAAACCCCACTACTTTTTAAAATTTAAACATCTTACAGAATTAGATATTATAGTTTATTATTCACATCGTACACAAAGATAGAATAAGATAAAATAAAAATAAAAATTATCTCTTTTATATCCGGGATTTAATGAGTAAGAAATAATCAACATTAAATAGGCAAAATAAAAATTTATGCCCCAATTTAAGATACTCTTAAAATTTAAAGATGAAAAATACAACTTTTGCAGAAGTGACGGGTCGATTGCCCCCACTTAGCCTTACATGGCTCCGCCCATGTCCTTGATTCAATTGGCTCCCTAAGTACTCTAAAAGCAATGCTCCAACAAATCCAATTTACGATCGAATTCACTGTTGATGTGAGATGAAGTACTGAATAATTTTCCTTGATATGTTTGGGAATATAGGGTATGTTTCACTTTCTATGAACTGGTAAATCAAATCTTATTAAAGATTTGGTTGGGACCTGTTAATTCTTGCTTGCTTTGAACCTCTACCATGACATTGTTTACAAAGTCATATTAGGACCACCTTCTGGTTCAATGTGACACTTCAAGTTTTTATTTTTTATTTTTTTTATGTAATTATTTTTGAAAGAATTACACAAAAAGTCCCAAAGTTTGGCTTTGGTGACAAATAAAATCTTGTATTTTGATTTGAACAAATTAAACTCTAGACTTTTTAACTCATCATAATTTGAATCATCTATCAACTAGGGGTGTGCATGGGTCAAGTTGGATCGGTTCTGTAACAAACCCAGAACCAACCTGTCCTTAATCGGTTCTCTATTTTTGAATCCAAAATCGAACCCATGGTTCAAAGGAACTGAACCGAACCGAACCGAACCGAACCAACCCAAGTGAGATCGGGTTGGTTAAGTTCGGTTCTTTCTCTATCGGGTCGGTCGGTTAATTTAAAGTTTAAAAAAAAAATAAGATGACATTAAAAAATAAATATAACACATACACAATAACACATTATTTAAAATAATACAAACTAGCATCCAGCACACAAAGTCTCCAATGATTGCACTGTATTACTACATGATCGGGTCTAGACTTCGGTTCCCCAGTTGGGTTAGGTCGGGTTAAGTCTAAAAATAGTATAAACCCTAGAACCGAACCGAATTGTAAGAGTCTACAATTTTTAGACCCAAAACTGAACTATGGGGATGGTAAAACCGAATCAATCCGACCCAATAAGGTCGGGTTGGTTCGATTCTCGGTTCTTTCGGGTCTTTTGTGCACCCCTACTATCAATCTCCGTTTGTGTACTTTGCCGACATGGAGTGCGAGAAAACCACATAGTATGACGTCGTGTGTTTCTATGCCTAGTAATAATGAGGTTTAGAAGCCCTAAATTATTTAGCTTTGCTTGAAATTCAACATTTGCATCACCCTATTTCTGTCACTCTCTATTTTTACTGGATATATGTCATAATTATAACAATTAGGGTTTTTAAAGGGATTCAAGTTCGTGCGACGCTGTTTCTCCATCTGTTTCAACATGAATTAATTATTTCCATCAAGTTACATAAATGTGCATTTTCAATTTACCCATTAAGATATCAATTTTGCTAAAAGCACATTTTTATATTAAATTAATAATGTAAAACCGTAATTTCTTTTTCTTTTTTTCTTTTTTTTTCAACAATTAACTATGGTCAATGAAAGATTATGTGTTCATATCAAACCGCCATCGATAAATAATAAAACAAAGTGACCACTATCGGTATTCAATTTTTTGACTACTCTCTTCAATGAGCTCTACAAATGAACAATTTGTATCATATAGTTGGACTCTCGGTAGGTTCAAATCGTGCGGACAACACCATGTTGTGCCCATGCGTCATCCAAATTCCATCCACGCCATCTTAAAACCTATTATTCTCCATTCGTTTTTCATCGATATGTATATATGCTTAAATTTTTGGCATTTTTATGAAACGTACACAACTAAATCAAAATTAATTTTTTTCTATTTTTAGAATTAGAATTTAAAAAATTACAGAACCTATTTAGTTTGTTCTCTCTTTTAACCCAAACCAAAATACAAAAGTCTATTTTTTTTTCTTTTTTGCAAACAAACCATAAAAAAAATAGTTAAAAAAAGCCAAAATTCAACTTATTAAAGTCAATGCCTACATACATACATGATACATATATCCAACCACGTCACTAGATGCCCTCCTAGCAAAAACTAAAACTTGTGGGTTGAAACTTTGTGGCCAAAAATACAACTAGAGAAAAGAGAATTGCCAAAATCACTAGCCAAATATAAAATTCAGATCAAATCTGTTCAAACTATACTCCATTTTGGATCTCTAACATGGAAAATGTAACATAATTGAGGTTGAGATTAAAATTATAACGAATAGGAGTAAAATCCTCTGAATATATATATTTTTAAATAAAAATATATTCTATCAAACCAATTTAGCCCTGTTTGGCTTAACTAATTTTTTTTTTTTACTTTTGACAAAAATCTGAAAAATAAGATAAAAATTATTTTTTCTTATTTAAGATAGCTAAAAAAAATCTAGATTTTTAGTCATTAATTAGTAAAAAATCACTAACGACTAAAAAATGGGTCTTAACAAAAAATTAGGCCTTAGATCGAAGAAATTAATGAGAGAAAAAAAATAAAAATAAAAAAATTAGAGACTCCAAGAATTCTGGATCATCTCTTTTTTCGTTACACCACCAAATCTTTATCCAAACACAGCCTTAGTTATGCGTAAATGGTGAATTGGTTTATTAAACCACCCACCCACTCTGCATCTTATATTAACAGTGAAGCAGAGGATGATACTTGATAGATCCCCAGTTTTTCCCTGGTTCAAACTTCTACATAAAACAGAGCCTAGCAAAGAAGGAAAGAAAGGGATTTATCGGCAATGAACGATTTAAAAATCTCTGTGTTTGAAGATTCGATTTGATTTGAATTAAGAAGAAGAGATGGGGAGTCTATACGACGACGTACGTAGTGATAGTGAGGCAATCCGAGAAGGAAGGAGAGGCAAGTGTGATAACAGTGAATTGCCCAGACAAGACTGGCTTGGGCTGTGATCTCTGCCGCCTCTTCCTTTTCTTCGGCCTCACCGTTCTCAAAGTTGGTACTCTCTCTCTCTCTCTCAAATTGAGGATTTCTACTGTTTTCTTCTCTCTCTCACGTTAATAAGTCATGGGTATTTGGGATTTTTGTGATTCTCGTTCACTGTATTGAATCTCTTTCTCTCAAATTGAGGATTTCTTCTGTTTTCTTCCATCTCTCAAATTAAGGGTTTGAACTTAAGTCGTAGGTTTTTGGAATTTTTTTGATTCGCTCCTTCACTATATATATACACACATACATGTACATATGAGTCAAGTTGAGAACTTCTACTGTTTTCTTTCATCTCTCATTTAAGGATTTCAACTTCAGTCGGGCATTTGGGATTTGTGTGATTTGTTCCTTCACTGCAATCTCTCTCTCTCTCTCATATGAGTTAAATGGAGGGTTTCTACTGCTTTCTTCCATTGCTCACTACCTGTACATAGGTTTATGTTTGAATATTTTGTGAGCCAATTCGTGGGTTTTGAGATTTTTCAGACAATGATTTTTCTTGGGTATTTGAGAATGTTCAGGATATGGAAGAAGTTAATTCATGGGTGTTTGAGATTGTTCTGTTTCTTTCCCTAATTTGGTGTTCAACCTGTTTCCCAGGTTTGGAATTGAATCTCTCTCCTCTCTCATATTAAGGGTTTCTACTATTTTCTTCCATCACTACCTGTATATCAGTGTATGTGTGCCTACTTTTTGATTTTTCATGGTTATTTGAGTTTTTTGGGACAATGATTTATCATGGCCAGAGGTAGAAGAAAATAATTCATGGCATTTGAGACTTTTCTGTTTCTTTTCTTTGGCAGAAGTGTACAAACGTGCATGTATGCATATTTTGTGAACTGAATTTACTAGTAGCCAAGTTTGGGGCGATGGTTTTTCTTGTGTTTTTAGCTGCTTTGGTTTTTGAGTTTTTTTTCCCACTGTTTGATCAAAATTTTATACTTTTTTGTTCCTCTTTGGGCTTTCTTGGAAAAAATATTAGGTTTTTGGGTGGTTTTCTTTATTTGCTTCCTTGATTGGGTGTTTCAGACGTGTCTACGGATGGGAAATGGTGCTATATAGTGTTCTGGGTCATTGGAAAACTGACGACTAGATGGGGTTTGTTGAAGAAAAGACTGGTGGGGGCATGCCCTTCTTGCTCTTCGGCTTCTGGGATTTCCTTTAACCGATCTGAATTGCTGACCCCCAAGCCTCCTGATGGTTTCCTTGTGAAATTCTGTTGCTTTGACCGAAGAGGCCTTCTCCCGGTAATTTATCACTTTAATGGCTCATATCCAATTCACTATCGCACTACTTTGCAATTGTCTTGCTTTGTTTTTGTTGAATTGCTTGATTCAAGAGTCTTTTTTGTATATAAGCTTTGTAATTGTCTTGCTTTGTAGTTGTCGTCTTGCTATGTGTTCCACTAAATTGATCTTAATGTAAGCTTTGGTGTTTTCCTTATTTCATAGCTTCCATTTGACTAGGTGTGAAAAGGAAAAAAATGATTGTGTTTCCCGCTATCATGTTTGGATGATACAACGAATTATAGTTTTGTTTCTCACTACCTCACTTGTTTTTGGTAAACTAGGCATAATAAAAGAGTTCTCTTTCTCATCAATTTTTTGATAACGCGGTATCCGGCCGATGACCGACTAATCCGGGGGACCAATTCCACTGTCCACTAGTAGGGGACCAATTAAAGCCAGGATAAAGTCTCATATGGATTAGCCCAACTCAGGAATTGATAGCACCTAGGACGTTTCGAACCTGAGACCTTGGAAGGAAACAGACCTCCAAATCCAAGGCCTAGACCACCAAGCCAACCCTGAGCATTCTATTTCTCCCTATTTGTCATCTAATTTGTAAACAAAACATGAGAGAGAGTTCTTTTTCTCTTCATGCCCTATCATTTTCTCAGCAAGTATAAGCATATATTCGATCAGAATCTTTATATGGTAATATATTTGTTCTTTGTGCTACTTTATGTTGAATTTGATTGCCTAGAAGCAGAAGGGACCAACAAAAACTTGCTTTTAATGTAAGCTGCAAGTTTTTAGGGTTGTCTCTAGGTTTTCTTAGTTACGAACATTTTGAAATTGCACTATCTTCGTAATATTTTGGGTATTGTTTTATCTGTTTCGGTCCCTTTCTCTGAGGTTGTTTGTATGCTACTTGAGGTTTTAGATTCTGGCATATCTGTAATTTATCTTTCACTGAGTAATGGGGAAAATTTTGAGCAGATGTGACCGTGGTTCTTTGCAAGCTTGAGCTTACGATAAGGAGAGTGAAGGTATCTACCACCCCAGATGGCAGAGTGATGGACTTACTCTACATCACAGATACCAGGTTTTTACAATCTTCACACCGACCAAATCAAAGTTATTATCTATTGCACATAATTCGTAATTATTCTGTTTCTGTGAAATTTTGTCACTAAGGCCACTAGGAATGTAAAATAGGTTGGTTTTGAAGTATGATTGTGTTATAAGTGTCCATTGCATGGATAATGGCTAATGAAAGACTTAGGTGGAGCTGGGTAAAGTTTACAGTTTTCTGTTTGAAAACAAAATTAAAACATGTTTGCCACACATATATATGTTTTCAAAAACTTGTTTTGGAAACAAGCAAGGTGCTGGCAGGAGGGGTGGGGGGTGAGGCATCATATTCATTTTATGTTTATTTGATTGCCGATGGGGAACATTGTGAACTGAATCTGAATTGTGTACCTTAGGAGGAGAGAATCCTTTATTGTATTGCTTATTTCGCAATTGAAGTTCAGATAAATCCTTGTGAGAAGAAAATTCTTTATGGTATTACTTATTTCACAATTGACGTTAGTTTAGAATAGTTATATAAGTTATTGAAGTAAATGTGAATACACCTGAGGAGATGGTGGGAAATGTTCCACCATATGTTACCACAAATCGCTGATACTCTTGCGATTTACAAATTGGAGTGCATGTTCCGAAATGGTGAATTTAGCGATCTAATTCCGTTCTGAAATATTGAATTTAGTGATCCCCGAAGTCTTTCCTACTTATTTCCTTAATATTTTCTGTCACAGTAGGAGAAAGTGTAAAAAAAAAAATGGTCATAACACACCAAAAAGTTTTAATTCAAAATATATTTTCACGTTTCTTAGATCTTTATTACGGAAGAAGTATAGTCTAATTGTATAACCTATAAAAGCCTACCTCTGTCGTACCATGATTTATGGCATATACGTACCATATTTCGGGTCCTGATCCTCGTACTGGAAAGTTCAACATTCCAGGTAACAAAGGAATGTCGTACCACGATTTACGGCATATAGCGTATTGCATTATGGTTCCCGTTCCTAATACTCGTACTGAAAAGTTCAACATTCCAGGTAATAGAGGAACTTCCATCAATCCTCTTGTAAGGATCTTCCACTCTTCACTTTTTGAAGTTATCTCTTTTGATTTTAGATAGTTAAGTCATGTTTATCTCTTGTTTCGCATTCGTGTTCACATTCTGCACTTGGGATTCTTTCAATATTTTATTATTGACTGGGAGCTTCTGCATACAAAGAGAGGACAGGAGGGATGCCTATGTAAGTTAAGAGCTGTTTTAGGGGTTTCCTGATCAGTTGTGAAATAGAAAATAATCGGCCCCGAAATCACTGATGCCACAAGGGATTCTTTTCTTCCTTGACAATCAACAGAGACAAGTTCGACGAACACCAAAAGGGGATCTCAAACCTAAACAAATGTTCTGTCAGGTGAGAAAAACTCTTCAGCCAGCTCACACGCTTGCCCAAATAGTTGCCAGATCACAAAGGTCTCCTCTCTGATATTAATGGAACTTTGAAGGATTACAATATCCAGGTACGTATTTCTGATGATCCGATTTGATATAATTAGTACGTGTTAAACGTCCTGTTTGGTTTGATTGATGCCAAAGTCTCGTGCTTCCTTTTCCATTTGCCTTTTGAAACCGCTTTAGTTAAAAGTTATTTTATTGTTTTAATGATCACCTTGAAAACCTTATAGCCTCTTGATATGTAATCTTGCATAGAGGTGTCAAACGGGCCGGCTCAGACTGTTTATTTATGTGCTTTGTGCAGTGCCATGCCCATTTGATAAAAACCTAGGCCTGTCCCATTCGTGCCTTGTGTCGTGCCGTGCCGTGATTTTTTTCTTTATGAATGAGTTTAATGTGTCAAAAACCTAAAATTATTTAAGATTAGCTCACATAAATGTGCCTTGTCCTGTGCACCAAAAATAGTGGCCCAACCCGGCCCATCACCGTGCCTGTGTCGTGCACATTATAATCGTGTTGTGCCAGCCAGCCCGTTTGACACCTCTAATCTCGCCTTGTCTCATATGTGTCCCATTGTCTCCCAGGCGTGTCTAGCCCAAAAAGATAATAAAAATTAAATGGACATGCCATGTGGCATGCTCCATACGTATTTTTACATGTCCCCGACATGTTTGACATGGATACAACGACCAATTAGGTGTGTCGTGCTTTATAGTTAGAGATGGGTGTGGGGATCCTAAATAGGGTTAGTTTTACTATTCTTAGATCTAAATATGGGATGTGGCCGTCTTTTTT
>CM018895.1:24911748-24914248 GCA_009663005.1 Actinidia chinensis | reverse complement strand
ACTTCGCCTAATAAAAAATAAAAAAAAAAAATGTATTTAAAAACAAAATAGATTGAGAAAATCATTATTGTATTCTTAAATTTCATTTTCTCTGTTGTTCTCGTGTGATACTGTTAGTTTTGAAAATGACATTCCCAATTGCCAGTGAATTGGGTGATTTGCACAGAGATAGACTCTCCTAATGATTTGGATCATTCCCTTCTCATTTGCGCGCTCTCTCTCTCTCCATCCAAAGTCTATAGTACGTCGTGTGCCATAAGAATATTATCATTAATTGTAGTGAATATATAATGTTGTTGGGTCCAAGCCCATGAAGTCCAATAGAGGAAGCCCCCAAATTGAAGCCCTTGAAAGAAGCCCAAGCCCATAGCCAAAGGCCAAGCCTTGGCCATGTCCTTACGCATTCTCTTCCAGAAGCGCCTCCATTTATGATTATGTCAGAGACAAAGTCTCTGATGAGGAGGAGAAGAAAAGAGAAGAGGCAGAGAAGAGAAGAAAGCTAAAGAAAGCTGCTGAAGATTGTCAAAGATGGGGGCATATTGAGCTCAAGCCTGAGGTTCAGCACATTCCCCTCTCCCTTCTTTCTTTAGGCCTATAATACAGAGATGGCCAGAGAGAAGAGCAGAGCAAGTGGCAAGATTGTAATCCTTGGGGAGTGCTAGTGTGCAGTGAGAGCACGGAGAGCACAAAGAGATATGGCAGGAGAGTGGGCTAGAATTGGTTTAGCTGATGAGAGAAGATCTGAGAGAGAGAGACAGTGAGGGATGTGAGAGATGAGAGAGTGCCTGAAGGAAGTGAGTGGGATGAGCTCCTCCCTATTGAATCATTTTAATTCATTCTGTGATAGTGAATTATTGTTCCCTCGTGGATTGTAGGCAGATTGGCCGAACAAGTAGTACTGTGTCTCATGTGTGTGGGTTGATATGGGGGTTAATCGTGACTGGTGGCTAGTCCTTGGGCACAAACAATTGGATCAGAGCCAAGTTCGAGTCCACCGGAGAGTCACCGGAAGCGATATTTCGGCGGCGAACGAAGCCGATTTCGAATTCTGGACCAAATTCAAAGTGCCTCAAAAAATGATATTGCAGCATACCACCAGGATTCGTATCATCGAGACGAAGCTCCAGCACCAAACGCGTCAAAAATCAGAGCCGGACGAGGGCCCTCAACGCGCCGCCTGGAAGTTTGGCGGTCAGACCACGGCGCCCCACGCGCCCCACGCGCGACATTGGAAGAAGATGATGTCTTCCTACGCGCATCACGCTATCAGGCTGTGACTTAGCAAGGGAAACATCAGGATTAAGGAAAAAGGATAAAGACACAAAGCAAAAAAGAAAAAGGAAAAAGTATAATGATGAGTTTGCGTTGGGTGGCTGAGAATAATTTTCCAAACAAAAATGCACAACTTTGACCAAGCCGTTGACTGGTCAAACGAAGCCGTTGCACAGTCAAATCAAGCCGTATGACCACCCCCGCATTGACCAGCCGAGTTGACAGCCGTTGGACAGTCAACCGTTGACCGTTGATGCGTCAACCGTTGAACCGTTGACCAAAACAGTATAAATTGCAATTTTTCCCCCTGGACTTTCGTTAATTACAGATTAATCCCTGAAGTTGAGAAATTGTAATTTCAAGGTCCCGGAAGTTCTGATTAATCAATTGGGAATGTCCCAGAAGAAGTGTCTGATTTCGCCGGAAAAGCTTTCTGAGTTTTTCGACGTTTCGGATTCATCCGCGAGATCGGGTTTTCAGAGATTTGCTTCCATTTTGGAGAAGAAGTAAAGATGGCGGACGGAGTAGTAATTTCAGATTTGAGGAGCCTAATCAAGCTTTCAGATGCGGATTTAAGCCCGTGGAAAATGAGGATGAATGAACGGAAAGAAGATGTTCCAGAAAACAATTGGGCAGATCGACAATGATGACACGGGGTTTTCAATCAGTAGCACGATGAGACGAGGTGCAGATCAGTAATTGAGTGAACACGAGTGTTCAAACATGTAAGAACGATGAGACGAGATGTGCTCAGTGGGTTGTGGACCAAGTGAAGGAGAGTACCGGCGAGAATTACATCTCAGAACAAAGTCTTAAGGAGGAGACTTGTGTGAAGCTTCAGAGAGGGACTACAGTGGCGGAACAAACGAGCGAGTTACAGAGAAGAGGCCACAGGAGACGGTCAAAGAAGAGGCCAGAGAAGGAGAAGATGGAGGGTTATCAAGAGGAGGTCACAGAGGTCAGGGAGAAGGAGGTCAAGGAAGAGATACCGGCCAGATGACAGCGGAGGGCAGAATCCGAGGTCGCACTTAAGTGCTTTATTGCGACCAGGGAGGGACAAGAAGAATTGTCCAAGGAACAAAGCACCAGACAATCTTCAGGAGGCAAGCAAGCAAAACAACAGCACTGAGGGCTAGGATGAGAGTGATGTTCTCCTAGCGCCATCGTCAGATGAAGAGTCAGGATGGTGGATTCTGATTCAGAAATTGCTTACCACTGTGCAGAGACA
>CM018895.1:24784248-24789248 GCA_009663005.1 Actinidia chinensis | reverse complement strand
GCCAATAGATTATGCTGAGCCTAGATATTTATCATATGGAATGGACTTGACATCACAACACAACACAAAACAAATAAGAATGGGCACGACAAGCATTCCATATGATAAAAATGGGCCGTGATACGACTCATTTGTCACCTCAACCTGGAGGTGAGCTCATCCACGTCTCCTTAGAACTCTTAACATCTTCAACACCAAAAAAAGAAAAAGAAAAACCATAACATGCTAAAACAAAAAGGGTAAGTCTACAGTTACCGCAAATATTTAACGCATTTATTACTGCATGCACTAAAACGAATCGTTTTGGTGAAAAAAACTAATACGACGTCGTTTTGTTTTTTTAAACAAACGCGACTTTCAGTTGAATGACGTCGTTTTTGTTTTTTTGCACCAAAACGACGTCGTTTTGGTGCTTGCAGTAACAAATGCGGTAAATATTTGCGGTGATTGTAGACTTACCAAAACAAAAATAAAAAGATCTTAGGCTCTCTCATTTGCTTTGATTCTTGTTTTTCTTTAAATTAATAGTGAAACAAACTAATGCTTCTACCAGGTTTGCATCTTATGATACTAAATGTTCAATTAAATGAGACCAGTCACCTGGTATGTTCTGTTTCCCGTTTATTTCCTCAACCATTTCTGTCAAAGTAGAGACAAAAACTTAATCGACATAGACTCCTGAAATTTTCAGTTAAAATCCACATGCTAATATATAAGAGTGGTGATGCAGCGTGTAGAAGGGATGGAAGAGTGAGGGAAGACACTAGCGGCCACAACCCTGATTCTCAATACTCTCAATTCTATTAATTCCAAGACTAACGGGTACAATGCAAAACTTCTTATTTACAGTTTGACAACCTAAATAAAAAGATAGGAAACTTAAAATAATAAAACAACTTAATTAAATAGAAAGCTAGGTTCCTACTAAATAAAAGTAAACAAATATACTACCAAACCCAATTATTGGACAAAAAAGATCTTTTTCCACGCATTGGACCCTTAGATTAACACGAGGCTTCCTATTTGGGTAATTCTGCTCCAACCAATTAAGGGTTGCGCCATCAATTGTCCTCTACCGAAATGAACTCGACTTCCACAAGCTTGGGGTAGGATCAAGAATACCATCTAAAGTAGGAGCCCCTCGAATCAACAAGGAATTCATCTTCACTCTCCAATATAACTGGCCGTGAATCAATGGCACAAGTAGTAGTTTATTTTGTCTTGCCATCAATGAAAGAGTAGGTGTTGGCAGGTTCAACATGCACCACATCACGATTT
Organism: Actinidia chinensis; assembly: GCA_009663005.1. NCBI lineage: Eukaryota > Viridiplantae > Streptophyta > Magnoliopsida > Ericales > Actinidiaceae > Actinidia > Actinidia chinensis. The sequence goes on along the minus strand of CM018895.1, from coordinate 24,787,970 downwards.
TACATCCGTGTGTGGCCCAAGAGAATTGGCAAAGCTTAAGAGAAAGAACATCACACATTACCGTCCCTTTTAGCTTGTCAATAATAAATGTCATGGGCACTACTTGTCAACCTTGAGCTTCGTGTTGGTGATCCATGGCATATGATAAGGCTTGGGATGTGGCTCTACTTTCAAACCCAATTTCTTCACAGCTTGTTCTGATACGACATTAATGCAAACTTCGGGTATCAATCATGTAGGAGCAAGTTTGATCGCACCCTTCACCCTTGAATGGAAAATTTGTCGATGCTGCAATTTTTCGAGTTCCTTCTTGTCTTTCTTAAAGGGAAAGTATTACCAATGACATCATTATAAAAATCCTCATCGGATTCGGGATCAACGGGGTTGGCAACCTACGTATCAAGTTTCAATTTCTCGGATTTTTTTGCTTTCATGGGTGTCTTCATTTTCAATCAAAGAACCATACTTAATATGCATATTAATTTTAGGAGAAGGACAATCCCAAGCATGGTGTCCAAAACCTTGACAATGAAAACACATGGACTAAATAATACACCTCCATATAAAGACAGAATAGGAGTAGTAGTAGTAATATGGCAGGGATGCTCAAGAAGCTTGCTACTGATGTGAACCACAAAATTCCTTCCACTCCTCCTGACTGTGTCTACTAGAGGGTGCATTTGATTCTTATTCTATACCTCGTCTTCTATTTGAAACGCTATTTGGACCACATTAATTATGTGGTAGATTGTACTAGAAAGCCAATCCACAAGAGATTTGCGGATTTAAACAGTGACGATACATATATATTCCATGGGAGCTTGGGCCTCGAGCCAAAGATTCTTCAATGGACTTGCTTCCCTATATCAATTGTGTAAACTGCAAGGGAGCTTGCTCGTTGTATCTTGGCGGGACAAAATACCAGTTGATTGCAATCTTTTATGTCTTCCCATGTTCGACTAGCAGCATAATGTTTCCTTTGATATTTAGCCAGCCAAATCTTAATCTTGCTTTGGAAAAATGTAGCTTCCTTTCCTCCTTCATTTGGTACCCACGAAAGAAGCTCTCTAAACTATGTAACCAGTCAAAAAGTACCTTTGGATCTCGATCTCCATTAAAGCCTATAACTTCTAATTTGGCATCCATGCCTACTTCAATCAATTTAGGATCTTCTACCATGAGCTAGTTGCTGTATCCAAAAGTCGGATGTGGACTAACACTTGATTATCCACTATCTGTAGCCTTGTCTTTTCGTTTATAGTCCAAAAAGGTTACGCCTTTGTCTAATGTAGCTTGCATTTGTGCCATTTGGTTAGTCATTGATTTCTCCATCTCTTTAACATCTTGATTTATATCCTTATATTTGGAATTCAACTTTGTATTGTAAACACGGTTGGACATAAGCGGTATATATTTTTTTTGGTGGACTATACCAAGGAAGTATAGTCTTTGGGTGTGGGTGTCGGCTGGGCTCAAAGTGTTTGGGCATATTTCAAGAAGGGTCTAATCCTAAGTCCATAGGTTTTAATATGGTGCTGTGGTTCACTAAGGCAAGTAGGTTTTAGTTTCAACTGCTGGACCAAGATATACTGGGTGGTGGGTTAATGGAATGGATTGGGTCAGGTTGGATGGTGAGTCGGGTCAATAGATTGGAGAGGATAGAGTTGCGACTTGTGATTGGACAGCTAGGTTGTAGCTTAGGGATTCCTGAAGCCACAAAAGAGGCGAAGCAAGCTAGCAATGATTATGGTCATACACGTCTTGATGACTGGAATTGGCCGGTAGCAAAGTTAGGTGTACGCGAAGATGCTTTGGATGGTTGACCCAAAGTACCGATGGTTGTGACGAAGGTTGCAAAGAGAAAGTGATGTCAAAGAGGTCCATCAAGATGGGTGTGATGATCTAGTTTTAGGTTCCGATGAGGTTGGGGGATTGGCTAGGGTTTTGAGATAGAGCTGGAGGTTGAAGTGCGGATTGGGTTTGCAGAAGCTAAGAAGATGTGACAAAGGGAAGACACTATTTTGAGATGAAGTTGATGAACAGGAGCCTTACGACAAGTTGTATAGGGTTTGTTTAGTCATTGTGATAGTTGTGGTAGATATGCGAGAGGTCAAAGATGAAGGTGGGTACGGTGATGGAGATCATAGACAAGAAGAAAATGAGGTTTGAAGATTAAGCTCCGATGCCAAATTGATGGAGAGCATAGAAGAGAGGGAATAGGGAGGAAACATACTAGAAGCTATAGCCCTAATTCTCAAAATCTTTAAATTCTATTAATTTCAAAATGACAATCATAAAACTTCTTATTTATAGTCTAACAAGCCCAAATAAAACAAGAAGAAACTTAAAATAAAAATTAATCTTATTAAATATTGAGCTTGTATGTCATAAAAATAATTCGGTTAAACTATTATGCGGAAATTAAAACCAAATAGGATCTTTATTCATACATCTCAAAATAATTATTCTACACATAATTCATGGAGTGATTATACTTTATTTATTCGCCATCTGTCATTTGAATGGACCCCTTAATTGAATCTTAAATTTCTTGGCTCTCCTTCTTCTCTCTGTCCCTAACTTTAAGGATACCAATAATTTCTATAATTTATGAAAAAAATAACACGTTAAAAGGGGTGGTTATCCTAGTATCCTTTTTTATAGAGGAGAGAGAGGGGGTTTCTAGAGAATAAATCCTAACAAAGGATTCCTGAGCTATCAATGGTTATCCTTTATCATAAATGAGGTTTTTCTTTAAAATAAAATTAGCTTGAACCTTATCTTTTAATTGGTCTTAATTATGAGTCTCAGTGTAACGAATATGCCAAAAAATATGGAGACTAGTGGACCACTACAATACATGATATTTTCTCACTACTTGGCCCATTACCGATTGGTTGCATTGGGTATTTTTTTTTTAAATATCAATTTTTAAATGACTCATGGGACTTCATAATTTTTAAACTTTAACAACGTGATAACGAATTTTTTTATAAAATCAACCAATAGGTCCAACTAATTAACAATACTATGGTTACTTTCAGAGCACCAATGTGAGTCATGGCGGTTGTATGCATCTGCCATATTTTCCTCTTCCTATACACTACGGCCATTGAAACCTTTACTACCCGTGCATAATAAAAAAAAATAACAATTATCTTTAGGATACATTCCCTCAAGAATTGCTCCACATAATTTTTTTTCTGGTCAAGACAATTCCCTGTTTATAAAATCCAACATAATATGGCACACACAAATGAAAAACAAAAAATTAGAAACAACTCTATATGCGAATGTTGTATCGGGAGTACAATAACCACTCACAATACTCATCATGTGCTCACAAGACCATCCTAATAACAGTTCTTTATATGTCTTTGGTGGCAATCCCTTCGTCAGCATATCAGCTTATCATAAGAGTGGTGCTCATGTTCTCAATTGAACACTTGTTGTTTCTGGACTCTTTTTCTAACAATTCTATATGCTTGGAACCATTAGAGTACTTGCATTCTTAGAGAAGAAAACTGCTGGGAGCTGTCACATATATCGTCATCGGCTGGGCAATTGAGTGACCACACCAAGTTCTAGAGATACAATTCCGCAATCTAACCTGGTTGGCCTAAAAGCATGCCACAAACTCGGCCTCCAATCGTGGAGCATCAATATCGAGTTGCTTCACCTCTCACACGAATTGCTCCACCAGCTAACATAAATACAAACCA
>CM018895.1:24689248-24696748 GCA_009663005.1 Actinidia chinensis | reverse complement strand
CATTGGGTACATCATTAACCCATGTAGATTTCTGTCCAGATTTCTGTTACGCTTTCGTCCAAATATCTCATTCGAGTTCTATTTTTTATTACAATAAAAACTCAAAAATTTTAATTCATCGCCAATATTTATATGCTTATTTTTATTATTATTATATTTATAAAATATATTAATTTACGGGTCAGGATATTACACATCGAGACCGTCCCCACCCTGGACTAGCGAAAGAATTTTTGTAACGACCCGCCCGACGCCCACTTGGTCCACGCGGTATCGAGCGTCGTTACTTTGATTTTTCCTTCGTAAAAATTTTTCTTTTTTAAAAACTTTTTGTTCCTTTTTGTTTTAAAAACTTTGCGTGTGCGGAAGCGACACATATATAATTTATTTTTGGATAATTATTTAAAACTCAATATTTTTTTCACACACATTCATATTCATTTGAAATACATTGCTTCATGACGGTAGTTTTTTTATAGAGAGACTGTACCGTCTTAACATTCATACATTACTTCGTACATTTTTTTTTTTTTTACATATTCAAAAGTTAATCGGACTTTCTACTCCGAATTATACTACATAAATTCGTTGTTCTTATTACATAAAATGGGGTTCTAATATTTTACTCCACTTGCTTTCCTTTTTTATCACCTGAAAAAATATTGTCAAAAAAAAACAATATTCTAAGCACATTTGCTTAGCGTATATAACCATAATTCAACATAGGTTTTATCATACATATCAAAAACCATTAAAATACCATGGTTTGTTTGGTTAGATGTATATAACATACATTAGCGTGAAGAAAAGGAAGAAAGATTTAAAACATTAATCTTTCGCAATAAACTTTGTTCAAAAATTCATTTGCTTGTACTGTTGTATTTTGACATATCCGAGGTCAGTCAGTCAAAACATTAATTCTGAAAAAAACACATACATCTGCACTATGACCTCCCGTCCTTAGTCGGGTTGTTTTTTTTATACATTTAATTTCCACACACTCCTTGAGTCGAGAGTGTTGCCGGCCGTCCCGGATACCTTCTTTGAAAAGGTAGAAATATGTGGTACATTTAGAATATACCATACAAAATCATTTCAAAAATTATTTATTATCAAGCCATGGGATTTGATTTGCATAGCATAACATAATTATGCAATATTATATAGTAGTAAAAGAATAATTTACTCTATTTTAGAAATTAAGGTAACTTACACTTACCTTAGAGAGAAGTAGGGTTTCTTACTGCTTGTTTGGAAATTGTTAATTAATTCTCGTTCGTTGTTGTATTTCCCTTAGGCTCTAAACGGATTCGATTCCATACATTTCATTTGTTGACCATTAATTATAATTAATATCTTCACTTTAATATTTATAATTGTAAATTATTATTAAATTTATTTTTCAAGTTAGTAGTCTAAACTTATAGATATTTTTTTATCAAAAATTATTATATTATTATTGGTTTAAAAAAACCGTAGGGTAAATTGGTTTAAAAAAATTTTCCAACTCGCGAGAGAACTAAAAAATTCAGTTAGTTTTTATGTTCGGAATCGCAAGCCTTTGTTTAGGCGATTTTTTTGTAAACTTGAAATTGAAAAAAAAAAATACTATTTCACATAAAAAACTTGTAGGTATTTAAAATAGCTATTTCAGAAGAAACTGAATCAACTCTAAAAATGTTTTCGTATTGGAAGAAGTTATGGCTATATTAACTATAAAATTACCGACAGTGGGTTCAAAATGAAAACCATCATATAACATAGCTTAATTTTTCTTACTCGTACTTTCAAGGTCTGTTTTGGGTCATTTTTTAAACTTCGAATTGAAAATTCTTAATTCCACATTATAAACTTGTAGATATTTAAAATATCTATTCTCAGAAACTTTCATCAACTAAAAATGTTTTCATATGAAGAAGTTTAATGGGTAGATGAAATACTTGACCAGGTGGTTTCGGAAATAAATAAAAAACATAAATTAATTTTCTATTCGTAGGTTTCCAAGTCTGTTTTCGACCCTTTTTAAAACTTAAAATTGGAAAAATGGTAAAAAAAAAAAAAAAAAAAAAAATTGTAAAAAAATGTATGTTTCCACGAAAACTTGTAAGATATTTTTAAAGTATCTTTCCATATGAAACTTGAATCAAATCAAACGGATATCATATGGAGGAAGTTAGGCTAAAATACTACTTTACTGGTCCGGTTTTTGTTTAAAATATTTTATTCAATCCATACGAATTTAAATTTGATTCCGAAAAAAAAAAGATTTCAAATAATAAACATTTTTGGTATCTACAGAATTATTTACACTAAACATGAGTTGTGTTTTTTTAAACAATAATATTCAACCCATATCAGAAATTTAGCAAAGGAAGAAAGTAGAGAGAAAAAAAAAATCAGAAGAATTTTTACCTCAATAATTCTCCTCTTCTTCTTTTTTTTTTCTTCTCTCTTAGAAACCCTCTCTCTTCCTTCTTTCTATTCTTTCTCTCTATTCTCAGATACTCTCCTTCTTCACCACCAATCACCATCATATTATATATATAAATAATCCAATATTTATTATATTTTTTATGTATTCTATATTATTTATTTAGTTTATTTTATTTTATTTTTTTATTTTATTCTGTTCCACTTTCGGCGGACAAAACTCTCTTTTTTTTTTTTTTTTTGTTTTTTTTCTTTTCCTCTTTTCCATTTCTCTTTCGGAAGTTGGTTCCCCACCACATGCAAAAATTACACTTTTGTCCCTCACTTTTAATTATCTTCTTAATTTTATCCCAAAAAAAAATTATAAATCTTTTAATTTAACACCAAAAATAAATTTAATTCGTATATAAAAATTTAATTTCAATATATTGTTCATATTTCATGCATTATCATATTACTTAGAGAAATGAAATAATCCAAAAAAGTTTTGGAGATATTTTACATTCTTCCCCCCCCCCCTACAAAATTTCGTTCCTCAAATTTGGAAACTTATTTGTGTTACTATCAAAATACACGCTTTCAGCGCACTCTGATACTAAATATATACTTACACAACTTTCAGACTTGAATTTACATTATCTATAATATATTCATCATATATTAGACACAGTACAAGTTTCTGAACCGTTGGGCTCTGTACCATTCTGTTGTAAAGACCCGCCCCGACGCCCACTTGGTCCACGCGGTTATATTTTTTTTTTTTTTTTTTTTTTTTGTTTGGTTTATTATCGAGCGTCGTTACTTTGATTTTTCCTTCGTTAAAAATTTTTCTTTTAAAAACTTTTTGTTCTTTTGTTTTTAAAAAACTTTTCGTGTGCGGAAGCGAAACATTAATTTATTTTTGGAATAATAAAACTCAATATTAAATTCATTCATTTGAAATCCATGCTCATGACGGTAGAGAGACGTACTGTCTAAATTCATAACATACTTCGATCCATTACATAGTCAAAGTTAATCGGACTTTCTACTGCCGAATTATACCTACATAAATTCGTTGTTCTTATTACATAAAATGGGGTTCTAATATTTTACTCCACTTGCTTTCCTTTATCCCGACACCTGAAATATTGTCAAAAAAACCATCCTTCCTAACACATTTGCTTAGGCGCTATAACCATAATCTCCTAACATAGGTTTTAATATCATACATATCAAAACATAAAATACATGGTTTAACAGATTGTTATATACAATCATAGCGGAAGAAAGATAAAACATTATCTTTCGCAATAACTTGTTCAAAAATTCATGCTTTATTGGTATTTTGACTATATCCGAGCAAACATTTAATTCTTTGAAACATGAATTATGCACTTTTATGACTCCCGTCTTAGTCGGGTTTATACATGAATTTCACACAGTCCTGAGTTCGGAGATGTTCCGGCCGTCGCCGGCAAGAAGCATACCTTCTTGAAAGGTAAAAAATAAAAATATGTGGTACATAGACATTATACATACAAAATCATTTCAAAATATTATATCTAAGCCATGGATTTTGATTTGCAGGCAATACATAATTCATGCAATATATAAGTATTATAAAAGAAAAGAATAATTTACTCTAGTTTTAGAAATTAAGGTCTTACACTACCTTAGAAGTAGGGTTCTTACTTGGCTTGTTTGGAATGTATTAATTCTCGTTCGTTGTATTCCTTAGGCTAAACGGATCGATTCCTATACATTCATTTGTTGACATAATTATAATTAATATCTTCACTTTAATATTTATAATGAATTATAAATTTATTTTTCAAAGTGTAGTCTAACTATAGATCAATTTTTTTATTCAAAATTATTATTATTGTATTTTTAAAACGTAAAGTTGGTTTTTAGTAAAAAATTTCAACTCGCAGAAATAAGAAAAATCAGATTTTTCTGTTCGGAATTCGCAAGCCTGTTTGGCTATTTAAACCTTGGAAATTGAAAAAGGTAATAACTATTTCAATAACTTGTAGGTATTGTATAAAATCGCTATTCTCAGAAACTGAAAATCAAACCTAAAAATGTTTTCGTATGAAGAAGTTATGGCTAAAATACCGACAGTGGGTTCAAAATGAAAACAATAACATAGCTTAATTTTTCTACTCGTACTTTCAAGTCTGTTTTGGGTCCTTTAAACTTCTGAATTTTGAAAATTCTTATTTCACATAAATCTTGTAGAAATTTAAAATATCGTTCTCAAAACTTGAATCACTAACACTTTTTTCATATGAAGAAGTTATGGGTTAAATACTGACAGTGGTTTCGAATAAAAACAATAACGTAATTTTCTATTCGGATTTTTCCAAGTCTGTTTTCGACCCTTTAAAACTTCAAATTGGAAAAATTGTATTTCACGAAAATTGTTGATATTTAAAGTATCTATCCTTTCATATGAAACTTGAATCAATCAAACGGTATCATATGAGGAAGTTATGGCTAAATCCGACTATGGTCCGGTGTAAAATATTTTATTTCAATCCATACGAAATTTGATTCCGAAAAGATTTCAAATGAATAAAACATTTTGGGATATCTTAACAGATTATTTACACTAAACCTGAGTTAAAAATAATATTCCCACATATCAGAAATTTCGCAAAGGACGGAGAGAAAAAAATCGAATTTCTCATAATTTCTCCTCTTTTCGTTTTTGTGTGTCTGTCTCTCTTAGGAACTTCCTCTCTCGCCTTTCTTTTCTAACTTCGTTTCTCTCTATTCTCAAATACGCTCCTTCTCACCACCCAATCACATATATATAATAAATAAAATATTGTTATATTTTATTATGCTATTAATTTTTATTATTTTATTTTATTTTATTTTTTTATTTCTCTTCTTTTCCACTTTCGGCGGACAACTCTCTTTTTTTTTTTTTTTTTGTTTTTTTTCTTTTCCTCTTTTCCCTTCTCGTTGCGCGAAGATTGTCTCCCAACCCATTCAATTACACTTTTGTCCTCCTCACTTTTATATCTTCTTTAATTTTATCCCAAAAATTATAAATCTTTTAATTTACAACACAAATTAATTAATTCGTATAAAATTTTAATTTCACATATATTGTTCATATTTCATGCATAATCATAATTACTTAGAGAATGAAATATCCAAAAGTTTTTGGGATTTTACATTCTTCCCTCCTACAAAATTTCGTCCTCGAATTTGGAAACTATTTTGTGTACTATCAAAATCACCTTTCACTGCGCACTCTGATACTAAATAATAACTTACACATACTTTAGACTTGAATTTACATTATCTATAATATATTCATCATATATTAGACACAGTACAAGTTTCTGACGTTGGGCTCTGATACCATTCTGTAACGACCCTCCCGACGCCCACTTGGTCCACGCGGTATCGAGCTGTCGTTACTTTGATTGTTTCTCTTCGTAAAAATTTTTTTCTTTAAAACTTTTTGTTTCTTTTGGTTTAAAACTTTTCGGTGGCGGAGCGAAACATATAAATTTATTTTTTGGATAATAAAACTCAATATTAAATTCTTCATTTGAAATACATGCTCATGACGGTAGAGAGACGTACCTGTCTTCACATTCATACTACTTCGATACATTACATATTCAAAGTGCTCGGACTTTCTACTCCGATTATACTACAAAATTCTTTGTTCTTAATTACATAACGAATGGTTTCTAATATTTTACTCCACTTGCTTTCCTTTATCACTGAAATATTGTCCAAAACATATTCCTAAGCACATTTGCTTTATGCGTATAACAATACTCTCTAACATAGGTTTTATCATACATATCAAAACATAAAAGTCCCATGGTAGATGTATATAACATACATAGCGTTGAAGAAAGATAAAACAATTAATCTTCGCAATACTTGTTCCAAATTCATGCTGGTACTTGTATTTTGACTATACTCCTATCAACATAATCCTTGAAACCTACATTATGCACTAATGACCCCCGTCCTATCGTCGGGTTTAGACATAATTTCACACACTCCTTGAGTCGAGATGTGCCGCCGTCGCCGAATACCTTCTTGAAAGGTTAAAAATTATGTGTACATAGACATATCATATAAAAAAAAAAAAACAAATCATTTCAAATATTTATATCTAAGCCAGGATTTTGTTTGCATAGCATAACATAATTCATGCATATATAGTAGTATAAAAGAATAATTTACTCTATTTTGAAATAAGGTTACTTACACTACCTTTAGTATAGTAGGGTTACTTACTTGGCCTTTTTTGGAAATTGTTTAATCTCGTTCGTTTTATTCCTTAGGCTAACGGATCGTTCCCTATACATTTCAGTTGTTGACTAATTATATAATACTTCACTTTAATATTTATAATGAATTATAAATTTATTTTTCAAAGTGTAGTCTAACTATAGATCAATTTTTTTATTCAAAATTATTATTATTGTATTTTTAAAACGTAAAGTTGGTTTTTAGTAAAAAATTTCAACTCGCAGATACTAAAAATTCAGTTTTTCTGTGCGGAATCGCCAAGGCGTTTGAGCTATTAAAACTGAAATTTGAAACTTAAACTATTTCATCATAAACTTGGTTGTAGGTATTAAAATACTATTTCCAGAAAACTTGAATCAACCTAAAAATGTTTTCGTATGAAGAAGGAGTTATGGCTAAAATACCGACAGTGGGTTCAAAATGAAAACATAACATAGCTTAATTTTTTCACTCGTACTTTCAAGTCTGTTTTGGTCATTAAACTTCGAATTTGAAAATTCTTATTTCACATAACTTGTATGATATTTAAAATACTATTCGCAGAAACTTGATCAACTAAAAATGTTTTCATATGAGAAGTTATTGGGTAAAATACTGACATGGTTTCGGAATAAACAACACTAACTTACATTTTTTCTATTCGTATTTCCAAGTCTGTTTTCGACCCTTAAACTTAAATTGAAAAATTGTAATTTCACGAAAACTTGTAGATTTTAAAGTATCTTTCATATGAACTTGAATCAAATCAAAACTGATATCATATGAGAAGTTATGGCTAAAATACTAACTACTGGT
>CM018895.1:24671748-24676748 GCA_009663005.1 Actinidia chinensis | reverse complement strand
GAATGGGACAGAGTGGTGACGAGGCATTGAATAGGTTGTTGAAGAGGGGCGATGAGGGATGCAACGTTCGCGGATTGGTCCATTAGAGAAAAGTGATGTGGTCAATAACATGGTCGCTAACGGAGCCCTAAAGGGGATGCTTATACAAGCGGTGACAGGGCTGGAGTATTGCTGACGGGTGAGATGACTGGCACTGCCAAAGCATTAGCGTTTATTGTTGATGTGGCGCAGACAAAGTGTTAAAAATAATTCAGTAAAATGCTGTGATGAATTCCCCATAGTGAAAAAATAACATTAAAGATAGACAAAAACTGTATAAAAATAAACAAAAAAAAATAACAACAAGGTGATCGACGGCCAGCGTTCAACACTGTCTCCTAAGACAGGAATTCGCCCCGTCACTGGTGCTTACGGCTGTTAGGCATTAATCTCCCAGGGGATACAACGATCTCGCTCACAGAAGTTAGCACAAATTCGGTGTACCGGCGAACCAGAAAGTTAGGTCCTCGCTCACAAAGGACCGCTAATACAGAATGCTAGAAGAACTCTCTTTTTCCTTACTGATAAACTCTGAGATTTTTTGTGTGCTATGAACTTGGAAAGGATGTTGGTATTTATAGGATTTTCAATGGGCTGATATGAAAAGCCAACGAATTTATTCCAACCATTGAAGCCATTGTACAGCCCCACTTAATCCAGCCAAAATAACTCCCCTCTTATGGATGATAATGGTTGCTGTTATAAAAATGTGAAAGGTCTGGACCCTTTCAGTTAATAGGAATAAAATGGAGAGGTTAATCTGTAATTAAAAATTAATGGGGGTTATTTAATTTGTAATTAGAATTAAAATGAATTTATTCTTGTAATTAAAAACTCACAGGATTAAAAGTTAATAACCAATTATCATACACCCCCATAGCACTCGCGCGCAACGTGCCTAAGTGCCAAGTGCGCCTCTAATAGCCCACAAATGGCCCATTGCGCCCATCGCCCACGCGCACGCGCCACGCGACCGCGACCGCGGTGCCGCCGCGCCTGCACAATGAAGCTAAGGTACATGTATCTCACTTTGTACATAACTCCCCCTTGTGCTCCAAGTACTCATTTTGTTAATTTAGCTTGGAGTATATTAACCCTTTAAATATTCTTATTTATCCGATTGGGACTACTCATATTTTTTCATATCAATGGTACCACTTTTGTGAATATTTTCCCATTCACCTTTTTCTGTTTTGGAGTAATAAATATACTACAGTTATCTACTCGCGATAGAATCCCTTCCCATTGTTTCCAATAATTTTCGATACTGGGACCCACCATAAAATTGGTCAAACTCACTCAATCCCTCCCTTAACTTTTTCTAACAATCCCCCACATGAATGAAAAATTGTTTCTATTTTAATTGCACAAAACATGATTCCTAATGAGAGAGAATTAAGAGATTCCCTGTATAGAATCGGTAGCTTTTGGCCTTGAACCTAACCTTGTGAAAAAAACTATTGAGCATTACGAGCTATTAGTGGCATATGCCTTGACTGTCAGCTATTGGTGTAAGAGCCTAAACAATATTATCATACAGAGTTTTTCCAAACCACAAACTGGTTCTCGTGGTTGTGCCCATTTTTGCCCTGGCCATCGCCTGTAATTTCAATGGTGCTTTAGAGAATGTAGCCTTTATCATTCTCATAAAGCCGGCCCTTCACACTCATATAGGTGATTCTCATTAAGGATATCCTGCACTATCCTCTCGGAATCTATTCCAACATATGATATCATTAAAAGCTGCTAGCTCACACTTGATACAGGTATCACTGAGTTATCATAGAAATAGGTAGAAAAATAATTTCAAACAGTGATCTCTACTAGTCACACCAACTTGGTTGTCCTATTGAACCTATATTCTTGGGATTCTTCAGTCAAATAGTTGGTGTTGTCATGAGGTAACTTTTAATTATAGGCTTTCAATCCATTCCCCTCGATAATCGATAAACTTGCTCCGTAGTCCAATCCTTTAAGTCAACAGGATCCGCATATTATCTTTTGACCTTTATATACTCAATAGATATAATTCCATAGGAAAGGTCAAGTGTTTAACGGTATTGTATTTTCGACGTATGTGTCTAAACTTACCAATTATAACATTTATTTTCTTTTTTTCTGCTCTTCTAATGCTGATTGCCTATCGCAATGTGCATATTGCAGAAACTGCTTGGCCACCAAGATATCCTCAAGAAGTGGCGAGCCATTCAGCCTCTTCTCCATTTTATCTAAAGGTTAAACTGTGATTCCACGTGGACCTTGCAATATATGTTTGCTTGGATGACTTCCAAGATACACCTGCACCACCATTGTAAAGACCTATCCACTCGTGGATTTAGAATCTTTACTATCGGATATCCAATTGGCATCACTGTACCTTCTAGTACTGTCGGTATCTCGTGGAGTGTAGACCGTTAATTTTTGGTATATTTTAAGTATCTTAAAACCCGAAATTTTGCTTTCCAATGTCACCCATTGGGTTATGAGTATACCTACTCAGCTTCCTTACTTCATAAGCTAAATCTGGCCTTGTTCAATTCATAAGATACATCAAACTCTCATGATTCGGGATACTCTAATTGCGATATACCTTTACCTATATTTTTTCCCAAATGATGGTTTGGATCATAGGTGTTCTTGCTACACTATTATCATTCTTACTAAACTTTTTAGAATTTTATCAACATAGTGTAATTGTGCAAAGTATATCCCTCATATGTTCTAAGTATTTTTATTCCTAAATCACATCTACTAGACCTATCCTTATGTCCAAACTTAGAGTTAACATTTGTGGTGTTTAATCATATTAATTATTACTACCACCGATGAGCATGTCATCCACATACAGACAAACATGACATATCCTTTGTCAGTGTCCTTCACATAGACACTTTTTCACATTCATTGATTTTGAATGAATTTAACAACATTACCATTTGTCAAATTTCTCATGCCATTGTTTTGGTACTTGCGAAGTTCGTATAAAGATTTAACAAGTTTACACCTTTATTTCTCTTGTCCTGCAACCATGGAAAACAAACCCTTCGGTTGTTTCCATATAGATTTCTTCATCAATTCACCATTGAGAAATTCTGTCCTTACATTCCATCTAATGTATCTCTAGATCATATAATGTGGCCATAGCAATGTATCATTCTAATGGATGTATTCTCCGTGACAGGGAATAAGGTATCGAAGTAATCAATTCTTTTTCGGTTTGCCTATAATCCTTTACCTACAATTCTTGTCTTGTATTTAACCAATTAAAACCATATGCTTTCTAATTCTTTTAAAAATCCACTTATATCCAAGTGGTTACCACCTGGTGAAAGATTCACCAATTCCATGTAGGATTGGCAGATGATTCACCTCCTATTAATAGCTTCCTTCCATACAGGAGCTTCCGGAGAGAACATAGTTTCTCCAAAAGTTGGGGTTCATTTCAATTTTCCGAACAAGTAAGTTAGAAAATCTGTCCAAAAGATTTGGACTTCGAGCTCGTTTGCTATGTCTAGGTTTCAACCTTTCCTTCCTTTTCTTGATCAAATTCTGATTTTGATCTTGGTCAGCCTTAGCAATTCATACTTCCTCTTCGAAGTATTCAACTGTTGTGTAGAGTTGATATGGACCATCCTAAAGAAATATGCCTTCCTAGATCCATAACAGTATTGATATGAATATCAGGATTTTCACTTTATGCCTGGAATCGATAGCACTGCTATTGTTTGCATAGCCTATGAATACTAATCAATAGTTTTTCGATCTATTTTTACCCTTTTAGGGTAAGTAATTGCAACCTTAGCCAATATACCCCCACACTTCAAATATTTTGGTAAGAAGATCTATGACCTTTCCACACTCATATGGTGTTTTTAATTGGTTTTCTTGTGAGGGACTTATTAAGTTGTAATTTGCAGAAAGGATGCTTCCGCTTCCCCCACAAGTTTTTGGGGTAAATCCGAACTTATCAACATGGCATTCATCATTTCTTTAAATTCTATTTTTCCTTTCTGGCAACACCATTTTGTTGTGGTGAATAGGGTGCAGTATTTGGTGAATTATCATGTTGAGAACAGAACTCACCAAAAGGTGATTCATATTACCCACCCCTAATCACTCTTCGTAGAACTTTTAATATTTTTTTCAAGTTGATTTTTCACTTCAGTTTTATACTGTATAAAACTGTTATGTCTCACTTCCTTGCTTCGTAGGCACGTACACATGACAATATCTTGTACTGTCGTCTATAAGTGATAAAATATTTTTTACCTTCTCGTATTTGCAACAAATTTCAATTTCAAATCACATATCACTATGAATTAAATCAAGAGGTTTCAGTACTTTTTTTCCACAGATTGGAAAGGTCTTTTTGTTAATTTGCCTCCACACATACTTAACATTTTTGAGTATCTTTATATTAAATTTTGGTAAATATTCCATGTTAACTGAATCTACGATAAAATCATCAAAATTAATATGTGCCCAATCTCCAATTCAATTAGAAGACTCAATCAGTAGCGAAGAGATGTCAGCATTCCTTTATCATTTAACTTTTGGGATTAACATGAGTCCATCATTTTGAATAATCCAATCAGCTAGTACCTCTTTTCCACATAAACCCCATCCTCGTCAGAATAAATTTTCTAACACAAAAACAAGCTTAAATACATGCTTTGCTAAGTAGAGATCCTGAAACAGATTCTTGCGGATCTCCGGCCTGGAGTACATTATTAGTCACGTTCGTTCCTTCATCCAGAGGTCATTTTCAGCACGACCTTTCCCTGCCTTCAACCTTGGAAAATTGCAGAGTTTTCCATGAAAATTTGTCACCATTAGTGCCAACCTGATCAGTGGTGAACATCTCTTTATTTGAGCACACATGACGGGGTAGCCCCTGTTCACCACCACCCTTGGCGTTAGAGCCGAGCAAGTTCACCTCCTGTCACACAACCGCACACCAA
>CM018895.1:24654248-24656748 GCA_009663005.1 Actinidia chinensis | reverse complement strand
GGGCTGGGGCAACCTCTTTGAGTGAGTTAACCATCACCTTAACACCAAGAAATAGTCAGACATTTTTTTAGGGTATCATACTAAAGGCTATTGGGTTAGGGCTCAGTTTTAGATAACATGGCTCGGTTGGACTACACAGGGGCTGCTAGTATAGGGGTTGGACTGGGCTGGGGCAGCACCGGGACTGGACTAAGGGTAGGGGCTGAACTGAAGCAACACAGTGGCTGGGCTTGGGACAACACAAGGGCTGGGCTGCACGGGTATAGAAGCTGGACTGAAGGCAGGGGCTGAATTGAGGCAGCACAGGGGTTGGGCTTGGGACAACACAAGAGACTGGGCTGCATAGGCAGGGGCAAAGGCTGCATGTTAGCGGTACGGCTGGGCTGGAGAAGCATAGGGAGGTTGGGTTGCACGATAGGCTGGGGCTGGGCTGCACAGGCAGGGGCAGGGGCTGCTGGTAGTGCGACTGATCTAAAGCAGCACATGGGGTTGGACACGGGTGTTTGTGGCTGGTGGTACGAATGGACTGCTAGTGGTACCTGCTGCTGGTGGCTGCCAGCGTGGTGCTACTTATGGTGCCTGCGGCTGGTGGCTGAAGGGTTAGGGTTTAGGTTGTTGTGAAGGCAGATGGAGGCTAGGTTTTAGATGGCTCTAATACCAAATAGAAAGAATAGAAATGCTTAATTTTATTCCTCAAAGGCTTCTCATTATATAATACAACTCATAACCTAAATTAGGAAAGTTAATAAAGAAAAATAAAAAAAAAAATCATTGGGAGAATAAACTATGGTCAACATGACCTATTATAAATAACTAAATCAAACTTACTTCCTAATTAGATTAAGGAGAGAATGATCCTAATTCCAATAGGCTCACTGCAAAGCTAAACTCACCAAGGCTCACCGAGTGTATACAAGGGCTCAACAAGGAAAGTGGGCTCATTGGGCTCACCAAGATTCACCGAAGCTCAAATTCAAAATTCATGAGCATATACGATGGCTCGATAAGAGAAGCGCTCGTAAAAAATGCTTGGCTCGCCTATACGCAACAATCAAAAGAGAAGCAATGGCTTAACAAAACTAGGGCTCGCATGGATAAGTGCAAAAAAAAATCGAATGAGTTATAAAACTAAGGCAAAATGAGGGCTCATTCGACGAGAGGTGCATAGCTCCACGACGATCGATGACACAGGGCCCGTTTGTCCAGAAAGAGGTGCAGAGCTCCATGACACACTATGCACTGGGCTCGTACGCAAAGGAAGGATTGTTAAAGGGGGGCTCGATTAAATCAGACCTTAGCGGCGGGAGAAGCTTGGGGATACATTAAGCTCGCACTAGTGACACCAATGCTCACATGTGGGCTCGGTCAAAAACTGGGTTTTCTTTAGGCTCAATGTTCAATGGGCTTACCTGGAGGGCTCGGCAAGCTCAAAAACCTCCCTCGAAGAGGTTTCGTCCGGCTACCTCGCTCGGTTGGAGATGGGGGCAAGGCCTGACAGTTGTTGGGTTGGTGCCTAGGCATGTGATCCTCTCGGCAAAGGTGTTCATCTCAGCAAAGGGTGTGAGACGATGATGGTTGTTAATGGTCATCCACATAGTGAATAAATTTGGCCAAGTAAAACTACAGCCTCTGAGAGGCACAAAACTCCAAGAAACACAAAGCGCCAAGGCATAAGGCTCTACTAACACAAAAGCTCACCAAGGCTCCAGAGTTTATAACTGCTCTTCTAACACAAAGGCTCATCAAGTCCCTCCAAGACTCTCCACAATTTAAACCTCTCAAGTAAAAAGAAACACAACAGGTAACGGCATCACTCCTCCAAGAGCAGCTCTAAGATAACTAGGGGCTCCCTTCTCCAAGCATATCTAGAGGTGTCAAACGTGCCTGTCGTGTCGTGCCGTGCCACTTTTCTTCCGTGCCAATCGTGCTTCATGCCGTGTCGTGCCTGGCCCATTTACTTAACGTGCCTTGTCGTGTCGTGCCTTAATCGTGCCGTGCCATTTTTAATCGTGCCGTATTGTGCCATTTTTTCTTTATTCATGCCGTGTTGTACCGTGCCATTTTGTAACCGTGCCGTGCCGTGCCGGCCCATTTACTTAATCGTGCTATGTCGTGCCGGCCCGCTAACTTAGTCGTATTACTCGTGCCATGCCGTGTTGTGCCCGTCTACTCACTCGTGCCGTGCCGTGCCCATATTTTAATCGTATCGTGTTGTGTTTGTGTTGTGTTGTGTTGTGTCGTATCCGTTCTTTAATCGTGTCGTGTCGTCTAACTTACTTGACCATGTGACTCATGTCGTGCCGTCACTACAAGAAATTAAATTTTGGTATTTGGTGACGAGTTAATATTTTTATTGTTTTTATTTTTTATTATGACAAGTTAATTTATTTATTTAAATTTTTATTTTATTTCTTTATACAATCATTTCTTGCCACTTCCATGTCGTGCCCTTGACACTTTCGTGTCCTGCTCTTGTCGTGCCTGACTAAGTCTATGTCGT
>CM018895.1:24531748-24534248 GCA_009663005.1 Actinidia chinensis | reverse complement strand
TTTTATATTAACAAAACAAAACAAAAAGACTAGTAGTCTCTTCCCCCAATCAAGTCATGCAATGTCCCCATGCCAATGAAAGCAAAGCATGGATGCAATTAAATGATAGGAGAAGAAAAAAATAGGATGCTAAGCACTCCCAATTTGAATATGAGAAGAAAAAAAACTAAGAAAACAAAAAAAAAAACAAAATAACTACTAACTACTTTACCACAAATTAGAGAGAGATCACACAATGCCACAAAGTGGGACTTGGCCATCATCCACAACCCGACTTTATTAGTTTCAAAGAGTTCCAACAAGATAAGAATAAACAATGGCATTGCTTGATGAACTTAATGATATAACATTTAAGCACAGAGGGTAAAAAAGGGTCAGGAATGTAAAGAATGCAAAATGATCATGCACAATGTGCCAATGATGCCCATGCCCTGAAGTGATTGACCATCCCTTCTTTAGTGGTCGGCCATAAAAATGAGTTTTGGTTCCAATGTTGGGACAGGAGCTCAGAGGCCTTCGGTAGGTTAGATTAGGGCTAGAGTTCAAAAGTAGAGAGTTCAATGGATCCCTAGACATGGTAGGAATACTCTAGACCATGAAAACATCTCTTTGACAAGGCACATCCCCAACATCTAATAAACCAAAATCATCATAAGGGTAATCTCAGTACTACCCTTCTCTTCTTGTTTGGAGTCCCTAATTTTCGGACTCCTCTCTCTCATTACTCTTCATCCCGAGATTCATTTGCAATAATTTCTCACTTACCTTCAGAACTGTCTTCATTAGACTCTAAGTCATTGGGGAAGGCTGGGTTTGGTCAATGTATCCTCATTCCTAGGTTAGTAACGGGATGAACGGGTTCACTTAGGAAAATCCTGACTGATGGAGATGGTATAGGGAATTGTCTTCCACGTGAAAAAACCAAGATGCATTAAAAGGTCCAATGACTTTGTATCTCATTCTGCTCTCATTACTCCAGAGTTCACTCCTTCTTGATTTTCAAAAGCTCCTCTAAAATATCCTTCTATGTGTCCTCTTGTGTATAGTGTGAGGAATGTGATATGCATATAAGGTGAAAATTGGCTTGGGGGTATTCACATGGTGGAGGGTGGTAGGGCTAGAGGGGGTGCATCGTTACTAGTCAAAAAGGGCTCTTGGTAAGAGTGCGGCCAAAATAGACTGAATATGTGTTGTCATATCCCATACCAAGGTTAGATTGATTATACACCCAAGATTGGAGGTGAGTAAGAGGCTCCCTTTGGCCATTAGCTCTAAGGTGTTTCCTAAGAGACATGTTACCACCAAACATAATGAAGTGCACATTAGAAGATGGATGCAATGCACAAAAAAATATAGCGCACCACACCTCAACACACATACACAACCAATGCTCAGCATTTTCATCCAAACCTCCAAATCTTGCATAATAAATTCCACCAAGGTAAGCAACAATCCAACCAACCTCCAAGGTCCAGAAGAGGGAGACCACCAAGGGCAAGTGAAAGACAATCACTAATTCTCCTCTAGCAATTCCTCCAATCCATTATTTAATAAAACAAAAAAAAAAACTTATTACAATCCAACAAAAAAAACCTCAAAGAAAGAGAAAAAAGACAAGAAAACCAAAATCTATCACGGTACACACACGAAAAAAAAAAAAAGGAACAAAGTTACAATGACTAAGCCGAAAGAGTCCTTTTCCCCCCGTCGTTGTAGATGATGGGAGACTCAATCCACCCCAATGACTTTTCAATCAAGGCTTGTTAAGTACTCGCCTCGTGCCTTGGGGTCCCCGGCAACGGTGGCCAAAAATTGATTCGCCCCCAAAGGTAACTCTATTTCAGGCAAGTGCAAGGTGCTGACGGTTTTGTAGTAGTTTTATTCGGGAAGGTCTGAATCATATTTCCTCAGGACGCAGCAAATAGGCTAATTGACCACTAAAACTCACCCCTAAAGCTAAACATGGTTAATTAGGAAATTATGTGAATATTAAACTCTAAAATTACAAAGAAAAAAATAAAAGAGACCCAAAAATCTTTTGGTGTTTGATGGAGTGTTTTAAATACTAAAACTATTGCAATTAAAAATAAAATTAATTAAAAACTAGGAATTTAAAATAAAACAAATTTAAATTAAAGTTCTCGGGATCAATCGTTCCAAAACCGATTTCGTATTTCTGGGATTCTAAAGGTGATGAGTTTAAAATATCAAATCGTCGACTTGTCGTGAGGTCGGATTCGAAAAGAAAGTCTCAATTCTTGTTCATCCAAAAATTCAATCGATATCACGATCAATCCCGAGATGGGGAGAAATTGAGTTACTCTTCTCTATTTATGAAAATTAAATTTAAAAGCCGAAATAGAAATATAAAATCAGAAAGTAATGAAAATAAACAACAATAACGATAATGACAAAAATACAAAATTAAATAAAAAGAACTTACAACTTTAATAGAAAGAGCCAAACTCTAGTAATACAAATCTTGAACTTGTTGAATCTA
>CM018895.1:24474248-24476748 GCA_009663005.1 Actinidia chinensis | reverse complement strand
TGTTTTGACCCCATTGCGTAAATTGATAGAGAGAATTTCATATTGGGCCTCAAATTGCCTACATTAGAATAAAATATTTTCATTTTATGAAAAAAAATAAAGAACACATGTGAAGACGTTAAAATACTCAAACGCAGAAAAAAAAGAAAAAAAAAAAAAGAAAAAAAGAGAATAAAAACATCCCTATCGAGCCTTATATCAATGATGGTGGAGCCATCGTCTCCACCCATAGTGCTTCAAACGGTATTTTTTTAATCACCCTTATCTCTCTATTTTCCCCTCATCTCTCTCACAACTCGTATATCCCTTTGATCTATTATAGGCAAACCAACTTCATATTACCTCAGGATTCGTATGTGTTGGTGGCGGGAGGCGTTGCCACATATGGAAACTTGCAATTAGGATTGACATTTCCTTCTCGGTGAATATTCAATTAGTAATATTCTCACATTTCATTTTTCCATACATTACAAAACCTACTACCTATACAAATTTTATGTGAATTTCAACTCTACATTCCAAAATCTCAATATACGTAAAAAATCAATAATCATATACATACATTCACCTATGGGTAGGATCAATCCCACAAAATCAACCTAGAGAAAGATAGATTATGCTTGCCAAATACGAGACGCAAAGATCATGTTGACATAAGGGTCATGTTTGTTTTGGAGATTAGAAGGTCGGATTTGGATTATAATTCGTGAGGCCACTAAAATGGTGTTTGTTGACTCTCTTTAAGTTGGATAGTTAATCCTACGGTTTGTAATGCTATTAAATTGGTTGACTTGTATACCCCCAATTATTACAAATTCAAGGGGTATATAGGTCTAAAGTTACTAAAATATCCATAAAATATCAAAAAAATTTACTAAAATAAAATAGACTCTATGAATTTCCAAATGATTTATTCTTAAATAACGATTTTTTTAACATGAGAGGTATATATATAAAACATGTATTTATTCAATCTTATTACTTCACATATAAATTTTTACTCTCATTATTTAATTTTTAAAATTAAAATAATAATAATAAATTTTTACTTTTAAAATAGAGTGGTCAGACAGTAAAAATAAATAATTTTTTTAAGAAAATACACAACTAAGTATAGTAAAAATAGATTAAAATCTATTTCGAAGTATTTTTTGTCTTTACTACTAATTTTCTTTTTTTGTTTGAAGCGAAAGTAAAAAAAAAATATCATAGGGACTTGTCACTACGGTATACTAAATCAAAATTAGGTATAAACATATATATAAACCATTTAATATCATAATCTTATGTACATATCACATAATTATACTTGTGTGAATATAATATTCTAACAAAATAGTTTAACTGACCATAATCACTTAATAAAAGTAATGATTAATTAAATAAATTATTTTTAGAAATTTAAAAAACAAATTCTCCATTCATAGCACGGATTTTTACTACTTAGAATTTTTATAATGGAATGATATGACAAAATTATGCTAATCATTTTTAAATTAACATTATTTAAAGAGAGTAAGGATTTTAAAATTATAATCTGAAAGCAATCAAGAATATGAAAAAAAAAAAATGTTTAAATCCACACCCATATCCATTTAAAACAAACAAGTGCTATTGGGGATTCACAGATGAGTAATCTCTGACTTAGTCCGACTGAATTGGTAATCCAATTTTAATCTGACGTGATTTTTTTATTTAATCCGGTAAATTTATCTCAAACAAACGTGGCCTAAAGATTATAACGAAAGAAATAATCATAAATGCATGGCCCTCACAGTCTTGGCGGTGAGGCGATCGCCAAAGGCCCCCAATTCACACTTTTTGTCCCTGAATTTTCACCTCTGTTATAAACCGAAGGTCCTGGATCCAATGGCATATGAAAAAATGAGGATATCGGAAAAAAAATATTCCTTGTTTCGAAGTCCTATAGCACCCGCATCAATTTAAACCTTATAAAGCCCAATGATAATCCTTGTTCAAGTGGCAAAGGCCCATTAAGGAAAATTATTCTTGATTAAAGGTAACACGCTTAAATCGTTCTCGTGATTCTGTTGGGATATGTCATTTTCAAATACAGGAGTCCTCTAATTTTTTTAATTCCTAAGTATTTCAAATCTCTAGTCATGAATTTTATAAATTCTACGTAATTGATAACATTATTTAAAAAAAATATTTTAATTAACGTCTATTGGGAAAGAAGAGACGAGAGAGAAGGATGAAAGAGAATATGAGAGTGAAGTGTTGGAGTCAAACTGAAATGGATTGAGAGATCGAAGAATTTTATTAAGTAACACTGATGTTGGAGTTATTTAAAATTTTTTTATTTTACTCTTAAAATCAAATTAGTGATATTCTTTGAACTTGTTCAAATTATTTGGTTCTATTCACCATTCAGACAAATTTGGCACAGGAAATGAATGCAAACGTAGTCTTAGTGGTTGCTTGGCCAAATATGTTAGGTTATTCATTTCATAACGTCCCCCTAAAGTGTTGTCTTTTA
>CM018895.1:24461748-24469248 GCA_009663005.1 Actinidia chinensis | reverse complement strand
CTTCTTAATTACAAATTTCTCATTGATGTGGATTCGCGAAAAATATTTTAAAGATCATAAAGTTTTCAAGAGCGTGATTAATATATGTACTGATAGAGTTATATTCGAGTATGCAACGGGTTAAGGTCAGTGTCGGTTCAGGGTTTAGTGGGCATGGACCACATAGAGGTGGTCCTTACAACTCATACCCCAAGATTAGGATTTAATTGTAAAATACAAGTAAAAACTTGTTATACAAAACAAAAAATATGGAAAATTTTAGAGTAATGATAGTGTGGGGTTCAAAGAGACACCAATTTAACATCTTAATTTATGATCTAGTAAGAATTAATGTGAATAAAGTGTTAAAGTAGTCTTGTCAATCTGTAATAGTTTAACTTTTTTAAGGTCACACCTATATTTAAACAAGTTGAGTTTAGTTTCGATTCAGGAAATTGTAAGGGATTTATTTGGTTGTATTTTCAAAAACTCCTTTTTTTGAAAGTTTTCTTGAAAATAAAAAACGCCATTGCATTCACTCACATTCATTTTTTAGTGGAATTTTTTTTATTTAGAACTCAAAAATATTCTCTTTAGTGTTTTCTAGAAATGCTTGTTTTTTAAAAAATAATTAACTTGAAAACTGTTTCCAAAAATAGTTCACTAAACAGTTTTTAAGTATAGTTCAAAATGGTGGGGATTTATTTGGTGTTATTTTCGAAAACACTTTTTTAGAAAAATTCTTAAAAATTATTTGAAAAAACCAAAACCGCATATCTCATTCATTTTCAATGGAATTTTTTTATTGAGTACTCAAAAATATCTCGTTAGTGTTTTCTAGAAATGGTTGTTTTAAAATAATTACCGAAAATATGTTTAATTCAGAAATAGTTCACTAAATAAGTTTTATGTATATTTAAAAAAAAAAAACTAAATGAACAAAGCCAAATTATATGGAGCATAAAACCCACTCCTTCCCCATCAAACAAAAGTAAATAATGATTAGAAAAAACAAAGGAAATGAGACAGATGATAATAAATAAAAGAATGGGCCCTGGCACTTAGTATTCCAAAATAAAAAGGATAACAATTCTACTGAATCAAGCATTTTTTTATCATGTTTTTAGTTAAGCCTTTACCAAATGGGTCTCTTTTTTAAAGTATCCAATCATTCAACCAATGGACATAAGTGTAAGCCAAAAATTGGAAAAATTCTATATGATGAGTTGATATTAATAATAGTTCAACTATGCGAATGGTCCTAAAGTATGGATTCTTAAGGTTTTTAAATTGACTTGAATCAAATATCGGTAGTAAATCCAAACTAAATAAAGCTCTTTCATTCTCGAGTTGGAATCTATATCAAGTGGATCCATTATCGATATTCAAAGAACTAACAAGATTTCAAGACCTTTTTTATAATAAAAAATGTAGAAAAGAATTTATGAAATTGTAAATGGACCACATAAAAAAATCAATTTTATATATTAGAATTTAAATGAGAAAATTAAAACGATGGAACCAAAGTGAACACAGGGTATGAATACCTTAGGGGCCATTGATATAGTTAAATCCATAATAATCCGCTACTAGACTTACGGCTTCAAACACCATTTCAAACAAGTAAATTTTTAATCGGAAAGAACTTTATCAAAATATCAAAATACCACAATTATTGGTTGGTTACATTAAAAAATACAAAAATAATAAGAATTAGATTTGGATACCAAATCAGATCCACTTCTTGTTGTTTTCAAAACATCCAAAATCCCCTTTCACTCAAACATTATTTTGTTGTTGTTTGCATTATATAATTGTTGGAACAATTCTGTGGAATATATAAAATAGGCAAATCTATTATAAATTGACAGTTAATTAATAATAATCAGAAATTTGAAATTAATAAATTTGCAGAACTTTTTGTTTTTGAAGAATAGTACTGAAATTAATAACTGATGCATGTATTTAATATAGGGTTCTTAAGACAGATTTAGTCAATCCGCACTGGTGCTCACGTATTTAAAAGACTGTCTCCACAAGATAAACAATCGGAAATCTAACTGATACAGCCACAACAATCAGTAGCCTGACGAAACCAACAACAATGGGTACTATTTTTTATGGTATGCAAATATGTAGAAAGGAGTGCAGAGGAACCGATGATTAGGGATGGTACTTCGAATTAAAATGTACCAGAATGGCTGAGGGGAGATGTTAAATAGAAGAATTCGGGAGTGTTTGGAAATGATACAACTTTTAAAACGGAATGCAACTTATTAGGGGAATTTGTTGTTTAAAATTCAAACGTACAGGGACCAAAAACGAACAAATGTGATAGTTCAGGATTAACACAAACAGACGCCAACGATTCGGACTAAAACCGAAAAGACGCAACTATTCAGAGACCAAAAAATATATATAGTAGTTGACCCAAACCCACAAAACCCGCACCAAGCCCACGAGGACGGGCAGACGGCCGCAAAGCGTGGTGTTTTTAGTCTAGTCCATAGAGTCCATAGTCTAGGTCCAGGCCTAACATAACTCCCCTGCTTCAAAAACTGGGTACCTTGAGGGCTCAACCCAAGGAGTGAAAGTAACTCCGTATAAAAACCACTTTACTTTCATTCTTTCAACGTGGGACTAACCAATTTTTTTTACATACCCCATATCTATGTAGACACTTTGAGTCAATTTTCAATTATTTGTAAGTAGTTTTGAACAATAATTACACATTCTTAATCCCCACATGGAAGTGTATCCATATCCACTTAGACCCACCAAAAGGTGTGAGTTCCAACTTTAATTAAGCCTTAAAGTTAGACAACACTAGGAGTTAAAAACCCTTTTTTCCTACATTAATTTCTATTATTTTTTTTTGGAAAACAAACAATAGGTTGGGTTACTAAGATTTTAGCCAATCTTTCACCTGGCTAAGTTAAAAAACAAAGAACTTGCAAAATTATAGTTTATAGAGGGAAGGTCATGTGACTAATAACATACTAAGCTAACGGTAGACCTTAATTTGGTTCAAGAGATCTTTAATTCGAGTCTCCTTAGGCCATTGATGTAAAATATTTAAATAATATTTCTCTATAACGATCACCTAAATCAAACTAATTGATTTGGGTGGTAATGGGCACTACGGAGTGTTGTTCCGTGAAAATTTTTTTTTGTCCTACCATAAGTGGAAAATTTAGTTCCTTACCATAAGTTGTCTGGTGTAATTAGGATTGTTTATTGTCGGTTTTGTGAGTACATCATTCATAAAAAAATCAAATTAATTGAACATGATAATCACATGATCGTGGAACATTTCTCTTAGAAAAATGGGACAAACTGTAAAAGAGACGTGGTTCGTTCACGTGGCAACCAATATCAATCAACTTGATTAATTTTTATATGGATATTTACCGATAAACTCAATAAAAATTTTTGATTATACTTGAGTCCTTAGTGAGCCTCACATATGTGGGCAACATTGTATTTTGCCGTATTCGTACCACAACATGCCCAAAACTCTAAATAATTACTTCATATGATTGCTTCGTGGTTAGGTTGATAAACGAGTCGAACAGTAGATTGTTCAAAACTTGTTTTGGAAACGCGTGTTAAACAGTATTTTGATATTTATTAAGCGGAATTGCGAGAAAAAATATTTTAACTAATATAGCGCGAGGTAGTTTGAATTTTTTAAATATTATAAGGATTATTGAGTAAAGGAAATAGATTATTCAAATTTAGATTGAAAGTAACGAACTTAAAAATATACGTCAAAATTTGGTTGTTTCTACCAACAATAACACGAACAATATTTAAAAAAAACCGGAACGAGAAAGAGCTTGAATAACTTAGTTGTTTTATCAGTCTACTCTCTTCCCCTCTCTTTCTCTTGTTAAATAATATCACGTGCCACCTAAGGCCTTTTTTTTGACTAGTAAGCTCCAACGTCAAGGGTTGTCTCAAATACCGAATCATTACTTCGGAGTCTCGTTTCCAGTGATTAAACACATCTCGTGTATTTGTCATCGACGCTACTTGATTATTACAAAATATATCCAATTTTTTAGTAAATTTCACTAACCTCCCTTTAGATTTTTAATAAATACACACATATCCTTATAGTTTTAGAAATAATATGATTTTTCGTATTTTGAAACAATACAAGATTTTTCCTTGGCCTAATTTTGTGCAAAACTTATAGATTGCCCTTTTAATTAGGAATCCAAACTTTTTGTTAAAATACATCAATTAAAATAAAATAATCATTTTCTGTTTTTTATAATCAAAATTTTTTTTTTCTAGTAGTTTACAAATAATAAGTGGTGTTTTGAGAGAAAAAAGTAAGAGAAATTCATTATTTTAATAGGTGTATTGAGAAATTTTTTTGGAAGCCCTAAATTAAGAATAATTTTGTCATTTTTTCAAAAACTTAACTGTAGGGAAAAATTTAACTTAGTTTCAAAAGTAAAAGAGATTAGTGTTATGTGTTAAACAAAGGAAGATAAGTATTTTTAAAAATCTCATGAGACGTCAATGAAATTTATATATTTTAAAGAAAATTTATTCATAGTTCGTTTTTTTTTATGATTGAACTCGAATATGAGATTATCATACATGGAGGGGCTATCAGTGTCAGATTCCTGCTTATTTTGGAAATGTGGTTCCTTCTTGTTTAATTTGATCTGGATATTCTCTATCGTACAACCCTGCTTCTAAGGTTGAATTCTGGAGACCTTGAAGGTGCGGCAGTTTCTGGAGATTTAAATCACGAATTTTTTTATAATTCAAAATGAATGAGATCAGATTCATGTAAATGTGCGGGTTTACATAATCAAGTAAATCTGATCTGAGTCACCCATTTTTAAATTTAAAAAAGATTTTAATCACATTCGGGGACGGTTTTCTAATCGATGGTTCCTAATCACCTCCATCTTAATTATTCTTTCCCCCTAGATTTTATTCCTTGTTGATGTCAGTCTTAACCAGCAATAAATAATTTCCTATTTATTTCTATTTTTGGCTATGACATAACTATTACTTTACACTCAACGAATCGCCAAATCCTAACTTTTACTTTTTTTTGGTTGTTAGGGCTGGTATATACTTCTAATAATTTTTTTTTTAGTAGACTGACCATCCTTTTAAAATAAGAATTACGATGAAAGATACTGAGATAATCTGATTACTGGGACAAATCAAATATCAGCAAATTCAGCAAAATTCTGCTATTAATTAAACAAAAACTATCTAACTAACAAAACAAACCTCAAAAAAATAAAGTAAATAGATTTCAATTATGATCAATCTGCATGCTGTTGTTGTCGTCATCAAAATGAACAATACATGCATTTATAAAGCAATATATTCATTACTTAATTTCGCTTGAAAATAATGGAAATCCTCAAAAAAAAAATTTATTTTTTTTTATTACTTCAGTTTAGCAAAAAAGATTTGTAAACTGCTTATCTTAATTTTCCGGAAGAATGTAATATCTCTCTAACTTAATCTTAACAAGGATGAATAATTTTTACGGGAATCTTATGTTTCACCTACTTCTCTCTACAATTTACGGTATTAATTTAGTTTTCCTTCAAAATTCTCTGCTATATAAAACAATCTAAAAATTAAAAAAATCGGATTTCCTTTGGTTTCTTTTTCCTTTACCGTATGTTTAATTTTATTCATTTTTCTTGTAAATAAATTTTTCATATTAAATTATAAGTAAATTTTCCACATTAAATTAATTGACACTGATACAAAGTTAGTAGGAATACTCTCGCGAGTCCCTCGGATTACCCACTTATACATTTTTTTTTTTGCTTGTAATAAATTTGGAAAGTAACTATAAATACACTCAATGACTACAATTAGGGAATGAAGAAAGGAAAGTACATAAACTTAGGATCTTATAATTCCTTTCTCTAACACCTGAAAAGAAATATTTCCTAATCTATATTGGGTTCTTACCATCACTTGGCGAGCCTAGTGAGGTGAGTCGTTCCTGCTGTGGGTACTTTCGTTTCCCTCTCCTTTTCAGTTCTAGTCTTTCTCTAAAAAAACTTCTGAGTTCCATAGCTATTACAGGACGTCTTGATAATTACCCTGATCTCCATTACCAGTCATCAGCATGTATTTGTTAGTTTTTTTTAAGCATATCAATGTAACAAGGTTGTCTTGAATTATTATTTTTTAGTGTTTCTTATTAGCCTTAATAATGGTTTTTTGTTATTTTATTTCCCAAACCGAACGAAATCAATCTTCTTCTTCTTCTTCTTCTTATATTATTACTATTATTATTATTATTACAAATTTTTATATGCAAAAATTCTAATGAAAACACTTCGGTTATGTTTAACGCATGTAGATTATGGATGAAAATGAAAAGATAATAATTATGTATTGGATTTTCGCATTCCTCTTTGGAAATTCTACACTCAAAAGTAAGAGTGCAAGAACATCAACACACACTAAAAAGAGGAGTGTAGAATCACTTCCATAAATTAATAAAAAAGAAAAAAATATGGATTGAAGAGGCCAAATTTTTTGACTCCGTTTAGTTGTCAAGGAAGGAAAGAAAAAAAAAAGTGCATGAAAACTTTCTCATCCATTTTTTTATTGTCATTACTAGAACATTTGTAGGAATCTTATATTTTTTTTACCACTAGGATTAGTTTTTCCTTCAAATTTATCCCGCACAACACATAAGATTTGCAGGATTTTTTTTTCCAACTACGTCTCCTTCACAAACGTGTGTGCGTGTGTGTATATATAAACCATGGTCATAACTATAAATTTTATCTCAATAATAAATTAAGTAATTGACTTTCGCACTCTCATTTGATTTCTACCCTCCAAAATACTCCAATAGGAGTGCCAGAAATCAATACCATAATGTGTGTTGATTTTTTGCACTACGATTTGGAGTAAATGAAATCAAAATGGGCAGTGCGAAAATTACTTTCCTAAATTAAACCCTAAAGTTTTTTGAGATGGTCATAATTAAAACATCTGCCAGTCCTCCATTTTATTAGGGTTGACGGAATCATTCTTGCCAAAATAGAAAAAACTCATTTTCAAAGTTAATCCTGCCATTACAAAAGGCCTAAACAATGCAATTATAACTCATTTTTACATTAAAATCAATGCAAATAGAGTTTATTTCAAGTTAAATGTTCAAACTATTTTTCATAATGCTACTTGAAAATCAGCCCTGATGCAATCGATTAAGCTGCTAAAGGGTGATAACATTGAAAACTCATTTTCCTCAGTTTTAATGAAATGAGACTGACATGTAATTTTTACATGTGACCAGATTAAACTCTAGGGCTATTGTTATCGAGTCTAACTCTTGGTTTTTTTTGTAATTTCCCTATAGATTTTGATAATACTCAATATATTTTAATTTAAGCAAATTATAGATACTCTAGGCTTAATTTTCTGGTATGTTTCCTGATAATTTTTTGGGTATATGAAGAACTGCTGAAACTAGACTAATTTGCCCTCCTGTTGTAGAACTTGAGT
>CM018895.1:24451748-24454248 GCA_009663005.1 Actinidia chinensis | reverse complement strand
AAAATACAATTGAATCTGCTATGCTCCATATAGATTTTCAAAAAATATCGTAACTTTACTCCTATCTATTTACTTAAGGTATTCGTCTAAAGTTGTGTTTAATGTTCTTACATATCAGTAAAACGCTCTATGATAGAATTAGTCCAAAACCTCGAGTACTTCTTCTCAATGTATGTGGATCAAAATAACTTTCCGAAAATCATCATCCATACCCGTTTAAAAACTATACCTAGTCATTTAACAAACTAAAGCTAATTCTACGAAAATAATAGGAATTTTTGGAAAGCCCTGACGCACAAAAAAAACTGGCATAGCATCAAAATTTCGAAAAATTCAAGTTCCTTTCCTTCTCTTTTCCTTCAATTACATCCGAGAAACCAAACCGAGCGCAATTTCCAAAATTCATATGATCACAGCGCATATGCAATAATGCAGCATGTAAAAACGCAAATTAAAGGAACAAAGAAAATAAAAAGACTCACCCTTTGTATGAAAGACGAAGCCTTGTGTTTACAGTCCGAAGCAACATTGACCGCCGAGAGAGAGAGAGAGATTTGGTGAGCAAGGAGAGGAGATGAGGGCGCCGGGTGTGTAGGTTTATAGTGTGAGCCCAGCGGCGTTGGTTTAGTCTGGATCAGAACGTTCGAAGGGACGGCAAATACCGAATAAAGAGAGCGAATGGAGCGTCCCGAGACCTTTCGGATCATCTTCCTGTTTTATTTCTATTATTCTGGTAGGCTAAAACGATGCCGTTTTATATGCTAATAAGAATAAGCTAGGAAAGGTTTCTTAATCACTCGTTATACAAGTAGGGGACTTTGTTAGAGTAATTTTTGTTGTTGCTTTGGAATTGAGACGTTAAAATAAGGGGGCAATGCTTTTTTTGTGAAGGGATTGTGAAAACTATAAATCTGACAGAGCCCTATATGAATGACGCTAAGAGTTTGTTAATAAAAAGATATTTAAAAACATGCTATTTTAGGAGATAGAGTTCTTAGTCCGTGGCTAAACTCCCGCTTGACCTTTAGAGTTTTATTGGAAAAATTGTTGGTACAAATATGATAACAGAAAATAAATTTAAGATTAATATCACATCAAATAGTTGAGAATAAATTAAAGTTGTGAAAAATTGCATGGAAGTGTATTTAATACTTATACATACACAAATATAGGCCGGTAAATTTCCAGTTTTTAGTGGCAACTTAACAAAAATTGAATCCAAAATTGAACTTACACACATATATATAAAAGCTTACACTATCAATAAGATAACTTCCTTCCCACTTTTAATATATATAAATAATTTTTTTCAATATTGAAATATTTTTATTTCTTTTTCAAATACATATTCTATTGAGGATTTTCAATTTTTACATATGTTACGAACATTTCAAGTAATTTTTGATAACTCCTCAATTTTAATTTTCTTTTGGAATTTTGGGTTAATTGCTAAATTGATATATGTCTTGCAAAATTTTTATGTTACATCCCCTCAACAAATTATATTTTTTTCAACTTTTAAAAATTTGTGATTAAAAAAATTATGATAAGCATAATTACTAATTATTAAAGGATCTTGTTTTAATTATGTGATGTTGAAAGGACAACATTCTTTTGTATGTACCAAGCAAAAACTTCATTAGTTTTAGCGAGATCACATGGATTTAACGAAGCTAACTTATTCCACATGAACTCAATGCATATAATTGTCAGCAATATCAGTTCAAGTTTAAGGGATATCATGTATTAAAATTATCATAATAATTTTGTATGTTAAAAATATGACATTCGGGGAACTAGTCTAGAGTTGACAAAAGGGTTTTTAATAATGGATAATGTTCTTACTATGTCCATTTTAACTTATACTTTTGTGGTCTTTTAAAAATGTGAGATTCGCATTGAATTCATCTATCTTTGGTTTCCATTTGGGCCATCCATAACACCATTGGAGTGCAATCTCTTAAATGTTAAAGGTATGAAATAAACAATTAGGGGGGTTTACTCTTTTGAACTCACTCGAAGAGTAAGACACAAGTTAACTTTTCTAGTAGGTAATAAAATAATAAGACATTAGGGAGCATTAGGCCTTTGGGAAATGCTTAAAATTCAAGGGTTTTTTTTAATTTACTATGAAAAAATCATTTTTTTTAGCTTTTTACTTTTAATATGGCTTTAATATATTTAGCTAAATGAAAGCAAAAAAAAAAATTTAATTTTTTTACTTATAATTAAAAAAGTCATCTAAAAAATAGTAGTCAAACGAAGTTTTTAGTGTGTTGTATAGCAAATAAAGACATGTTAGTAAAAATTAATTGATTTTATAGTCATGATCACCAATGCTTGTCGACTTATTATTATTTTGCTGAATGTGGAAGTCCTTGCACAATAGTTGTGTAGATTCGAAGTGTAGAGAAGAACTTTCAAAATGGACAAATAAAGTTAAAAGGAAAATCTTATGATGTCACGCATTATTTGATTTGAAGTGTAAGTATACATACTA
>CM018895.1:24446737-24451648 GCA_009663005.1 Actinidia chinensis | reverse complement strand
TCATACCTTGGTTTCATAAATCGTGTATACATGTTTAGTTTGATTTGGTGTATAGAGTGATCATGAGTTGCATATGTATTGGAATTCAATCGATCAACTTATTGAACACATCAGTTTGAACAAGTTTATGTGCTTGATAGTGTGGGTATTACTATATAAAAATTGGTTCTTGAATATACAAGTTCTCATATGCTAAGTGTTGTATTTTTAGAGGAACTTGTAACCATTCTGAAAAACTATTTTGTAAATTTATATGGACATTATCATGAAATGTGTTTTTCATTAATATTCAAGTCAATACGCTATCTTGCTACTACTATTCAATTTGACTTGAATTCATGGTCTCAAGTTGAGATATACTTTCTCTACACTTATGTTAACTTAGAACACATACTTGAGAATGTCTATATACTATAAATATGTATACTTATTTTAGATTGCGATGCATTGCACAAGTTCTTTCATGCTAAATGGTATATTTTATTAGGGAACTGATTGCATTCATGAAATCTATTTTTTCACACCATGTATTTCATTTTCTATTGAAAATAAGATTCAAAAACGGGGGTTTTTTTTTTTCCCAAAAAAATGCAATATGCCATAATGCATAGAATGATACTTTGACTTGAAAAATCCCTTGTTTTCACGTTCAAAAGTGTGTTTAGACGGCTTACATCTGCCACATGAGCTTATAACCATTGATAGGTTTGAACCTTCTATGCCACTCACTAATTACCTATTTTGGCTTCTTATATGCCAAGCTTTGTTTATACAAGTTGTGAGTTTGCTTTAAGTATTTCCCTAAGTTACATTATGCGTATGTAACTATCAGAATGATGTAAGTGGTAAAAACAAGTAGAACTAAAATTGACACATCTCACTGTTTTTTACCAACTTGAGAAACCAACAAAACCTAATGATCATATTTTGATATACACTCTTGGTTGTTGAGTGTTTACACAAGTCGTATCACATATAATGACTTGCTCAAAGATGGTTTCGTAATGAAACCACCATTCTTGATATTGAATGTTTATAAGTCTTGAAAATGCACAATTACTCAAGTGAGCTTGAACAAGATTTCAATTCTATTAGAATATCATGCTATTTTGTTCCACAAGTTTTAAATGATGTATAGGTGCGATTAGATTGATATTAAGTATCAATCATGCCTAAACTTGTTTTGACATCTCACAAGTTCAAGGTTTAAGGAATGTCTAAGAAAAGTTGGAAGCAATTTGCAAGAAACAAAGTGATTTCCGATGGCATTATCTATGGCTTCAGAGATCCAAATTACAGAAAACTTTGAGTCTATCATCAAGCCAAGGAAGCTATCTTTCCAATCGAACAATCTCATGGCCAAACTCAAAGTATTGAAAGAAGTTATGACCAAAGAGTGATGTTGTTCAAGCTGAGTTTTGAGAATTGTGCAGCCAAAGTTGAGTAAATTCAAATGGGATTATCTAAAGACTTCACCAAGGCAAAATGAACTAACTCTTGATCCTAAAATATATCCCCGGAAGTCTAGTTTTCAACGCAAAAAGCCGGTGCAAAAACTTTCAAGTAACGAAGAAGTTACCCCATTATACTGAAGCACGTTTGTCCAGCCTAAAAGTTAGGACCGTCCTAAGTTTCAAAATAGGACGACCTAAGTTAAAAATAGGACGACCATAAGTTCAAGAGTTGAAGACTAGTTGGACAGAAGGTTTGGCTGACGACCAAAAAGTTAGGACGTCCTAAGTTTAAAAATAGGACGACTAAGTTCAAGAGCTGAAGACCTAGTTGGACAGAAGGGATTTGGGGACGACCTAATTAAAGTTAGGACGACCTAAGTTTGTCACGTAGGACGACCTAGTTGACGACCTAGTTTCCGATTAATTCGGCGTGTAAGAATTCAAATTCCAACGGCACAGAGTGAATTTCCTAAACAGGCTATATCACTATGTCAACGGGCAGATTTGAATAAAGTGATATAAATATACAACCCTTGGGGTGTAGGAAAGATATGGAAGTGCACTTAAGGTAGTTCTATTTCTGCATTCATTCTCTAGCACTTAAATCCCTACCTGTCTCTAATCTAATGTGTATTATCATCAAGAGAGAAAAATACCTAGTGTATTAATTTGTATTTATTATAACCCTTAAGGGGATATTGTGAGCTTTTTCTTTGCTACAAATTTATCATTGAGAGAAATCCACATTGGGTGATAGATTGTATTCCAAGAGAGGTTGCTCTTGAAGATAGAGGTGTTCTATGGTGTAAAGGTTCGAGAAGCACACCGTAAGCTTATCTGGTATTTCCAAGAGAGGTTTCTCTGAAGACTGAGGTTCTCTAGTGTTTTAAAGTTTTTCAGCACCCGACAAGTTGAAGATAGTGGAATCCCAAGGGGACTTGGAGAGTGGACGTAGTGTAAGGATTGGCCGACCACTAAAATCGTGTTTACATTTTCTATTCTTTAAAACTCCGTATAGCTTCGATTGATATAATACTTGCCTATTACTCTTTGATATCATCCTATCTATCATGCAAGTATTCAATTAAGAGTAATTAATGTGGGAGGAATTAATTGTGATAATTTAATTAGGCGGATTTAGTTGCAAACCGATTCACCCCCTTCGCGGTTTTGCCATACGGGACTATCAAGATGCCTGAGTTAGGTCGAGACGCTGAGCTAGGTCGAGACGCCTGAGCTAGGTCAAGCGCCTGAATGAGATACTGAGTTAGGTCGAGATGTGACAATGTGATGCGGGCCCATGGCATGTCAAGGACAGAGAGGGGCTTGCACGAAAGCTTCCTCTGACAGCTCCATGCTTGAATCAGAGATATGGATGACTAATAGCTACCAACCAAGCCTAGGGGCATGGCTTAGGGTCAGTAGCCTACCCGCTGAGCTAGGCCTATAAAAGGAAGCTGATGCTCTCACCAAGTACGCATTGACCTAGAAGAACATACATACACTTTCTCTCTCTACACGGCCTATTGAGTTTGAGAATACAATACTCTTTAGCTTTATATCTTGATATACAGTATATATCAGACCTTCTAACCACTTGACCGTCGGAGGGCCGTCGGAGAGCCGAAGGCCTGTTCTCAACTCTCATGGTTGCAGCTGGTCAGAGGCCAACAAAACATCTGTAGCTATCCTATGTTGAGGCTAGGTCTAGCAGGCCCACCAAGAACACAGTTCGCCGTCGAAGATGTCTATTTTGGTTTCCTTTCTATCATCTCTCTTATCTTACAAAAAGAACCCCAATAATTGGCGCCGTCTATGGGAATCAACTATAGGACACTCTACAACATCTATTTGGAGAGAGCTCATCGACGAAGGGTTTCTATTGGGAGAGAGATTCCCGAGCTCCCGTGAAGTACCAAGCTATCCCCCACGAAGGTTGTCTATTTGGAGGAGAGTCTCGAGCCCCCCAGTCCGAGCTCTCTCGACGAAGATTTCCCATTGGAGAGTGCTTCCCGAGGCTCCCGGAAGTACTAAGCTCTCCCCCCATTAAAAGTTCGTCCATTTGAAGCGAGCTATCCCGCTCCAAACTCCCCCAATGAAAGTTTTGTTGACATCCAAGACTAACATGAACTCGAAAGCATTGAGCCAGCTCAGCAATTGAGGGGCAACGTAAGGGAATAAAATATCAAGTACTAGCTCTGGCCGAGCTAGTCGAGACGCTTGAGCTAGGTCGAGATGCCTGAGCTAGGTCAAGCGCCGAGCTAGGTCGAGACGCTTGACCGAGAGCCTGAGCTAGGTCGACACGCCTTGACCAAGACGATTGAGCTAGGTAGACACGGCCTGACCGAGACGTTGAGCTAGTCGGAACGCTTGAGGCTAGGTCGAGCGCCTGAGCTAGGTCGAGACGCCTGACCGAGATGCCGAGCTAGGTCGAGATGCTGACCGAGAGTATGAGCTAGGTCAAGACGCCTGAGCTAGGTCGAGACGCCTCACCGAGATGCTTGAGCTAGGTCAAGATGCTTGAGCTAGGTCGAGACACCTGACCGAGATGCCTGAGCTAGGTCGAGACGCTTGAGCTAGGTCGAGACGCCTGAGCTAGATCGAGACGCCTGACCGAGATGCCTGAGCTAGGTCGAGATGCCTGAGTTAGGTCGAGACGCTTGAGCTAGGTCGAGACGTCTGAGTTAGGTCGAGACGCCTGACTGAGATACCTGAGTTAGGTCAAGATGTGACAATGTGATGCGGTCCCAAGGCATGTCAGGGACAGAGAAGTGTCTTACACGAAAAGGCTTACTTGACAGCTCCATGCTTGAATTAGAGATATGATGATAACTACCAACCAAGCCTTGGGGTATGGCTAGGTAAGTAACCTACACCGCCGAGCTAGGACTATAAAGGAGGCTGTCTCTCACCAAGGTAAGCAATTGGACCAGAAGAACTACATACATTTCTCTCTCTACACGGCTATTGAGTTTGAGAATACATATACTCTTTATCTTTAATCTTGAATACATATCATCTCCGGTCTCTAACTGGGACCCTCGGAGGGCGTCGGAAGAGCTCCGACGGCCTGTTTCTCAGTCTCATCTGTTGCCCAGCTAGTCCAGCAGGCTAACAAACACCTAGTAGTCTCCTAGGTTGCAGCGACGTCAGCATGCCAACAGTTACACCGTGCGCGGCGAAGTTCTTATTTTTGGTTTCTGTTCTATCATCTCTCTTATCTTATCAAAAAAAAAACCACCTAATAATTAGTCTAGGACGTTAGATGTGTTGGCGCCAATATCTGTAGAATATTTATCGATAAGATTTGATCAAACCAATAATAGGAAACACATAATTTATCATTTTTATTTGTGTAATTTTATTTTTGAAAA
The DNA here is from genome assembly GCA_009663005.1 of Actinidia chinensis. NCBI lineage: Eukaryota > Viridiplantae > Streptophyta > Magnoliopsida > Ericales > Actinidiaceae > Actinidia > Actinidia chinensis. Next base: position 24,446,820 of record CM018895.1, on the reverse strand, counting down.
AGCTTTATTTTTTTTAATGATTAGATTGGTAAAATACTTTTTGAAAACCTTCTAATTTGAAAACAATCATTCTTCTTATTTTA
>CM018895.1:24359237-24361737 GCA_009663005.1 Actinidia chinensis | reverse complement strand
AAGGGAACCTCGAATTCCCAGCAAAAAGCATTGAAAATATTCAAGTTTTGTAACTTCATACTCGGAATTCTATAAGCATTGGCTGCTCATATCTCGCCGTCCCACAAATCCTCAACTGTCCTGTACTGCCCAAAAGTCTCGTGGACAAATGAAGTGCCCCGGACAAGTCTTGCCTGTAGGCTGCAGAAGTCGGAAATAATAGCAATTATCAGTGATGTGGGACGTGTAAGAAGTATATGCATAATAGTTTCCCTATACGATTATTGAGGTGCGTGTGCACACACACGGGGAGAGAGAGCACATAATCAACCAAACTTTGATTTCGTGCCAATGCCCTGTTTGTTGCCCCTTTGGAAAATAGTTTTGCAGAACACTTGCACACAAACTAAATTTGAAAACAAAAACATGAATTGCTTTTATATCATATTCATTGTTAAGCGGAAACAGGTTTCGTAAATTTGAAAACACTGTATTGATGTTCATTTGAAAAATGGGTTGTTTCCAAAAAAGAATGTGTTTTGAAAATTGTTTTTAAACAAGTTCCCTATTTTTATCTAGAAGGGAGGAATTGAGGATAGAAAACAAAAGGATGCCATAGATGCTCTCAGTGAAGGAGCTAACCTAAATAAAAACAAAACCCAGTAGTTCTAGTTATATGTAGGGCTCCAAATGGCCCGAGGCCCGAAGCCCGCCCGAAAAATGGCCCGGCCCGAAGCCACGTTGCGGCCCGGACTTAGGGTTTTGAAGTCCCAGCCCGACCCGAAAAAAGCCGAAACCGAGCCCGAAAAACCAAAATTCAAAAAGTAGCCTGTTTTTTTCAAAAAAAAAAATAGCCGTTTTTTATAACAATTTAAGTTCATAAATTAATAAAAATTATATGTTGACGTCCCAGTACTTAAATCATTTTCCACCTCAAAGCCACTTACCACCTAAAAATCTTAAATACCTATCTCTCTCTTCCATTTTTTAGCACACACCAACCATCTCACAGTACAGGATCTCTCTCTCAAGCTCTCTCAAATTTCAAACATCTCTTCAGTGAGTTTATCAAGTTGAAGTTTCCAGGCATCTCCATCTTATATTGCCAAATTCTTCATCATTTCACACACTTGTCCAATAAACTCTTTTTAATTTATTTGTAGAATTGATTACTATTTAATTGCCATAACTAATTATTATTTGAATTTAATTTTTACTTGTTCTTTGATGGCATAAATTTGTTTTTTTAAAAAAAAATAAATTTAATTGCATTACTTTTTTTAAAACACTTTCAAATGGCAATAGAATTATGTTATTTTTTTCATACTATTGAGGAAGAGAAGATATCTTTGGACCAATTGGTAGTAATAATAATTATCTTATATTCCAACTATTCAAGTACACCGATTGTCAAGTTTTTACAATACCAATTGACTCACAATATTTCAATACATTCATCTTCTACTGCACAAGAAGTTAATAAAAATAGTGGTAAAAAGATCTTCTGTTTGGGCAAATTTTACTAAAATAGATGTTACAAAAATTGGTACCACTAAAAAAAAAACTGTTTGTAATATTTGTAATGCTACAACTTTCTGCCGAACCCACGATGGGCCTCACATTTGAAAAGACACATTAAGAATCGTCCACACAACCACAAGTGATATTAGAACACAATGAACTTATGAGGTGCAACAACTGGTAATCTTTCAACATGGCAATATTATTACTCTCGTGCACGTGAATAATAGGTGATTATATGATTAGAGCCGAACAACCGTGTACGTTTTATAGAAACATGATTTCATTGTACGATACAAAGATCTTCAATCCTCAATTTAAAGGTTTTTCCTGCCTCAACTGGCAAGAAAAAATAGTCTGAAAGGATTTCTTAAATCAAAAAAAATTATTTTCAATTTTTTAAATAATTATGAAGGTAAAATTTGTTTTGCCACTGATATGTGGTCAAATCTAACATTAGTTACATGGGTATCCTGCACATTTTATTGATATGAATGGAATTTAATAAAAATTCATTTCTTTTAAAATGCTTGAACTGCCCCACGATGGTAACACTATAGAGATGCACTTGTTAATGAGTTACGAGAATGGGGTATAGAAAAAAAATATTTTCAATTTAATTAGATAATTCAACAAATAATACGTTGCCGAAAGATATTTGACAGTATTTCTTGCGCCACCCCCCCCCCCCCCCCCTCTTGAGGGTAAACTATTCGTATCGTTATTGGTGCACATATTTTGATTTTATTTGTACAAGCTGTTCTTCAACAACTTGCTCTTCATTTAGTAGAATAAGAAATGTTTTTTTGATATTCAATTCTATCCTCACAATGGCAACTTTATAAGATGTTTGTCAATGGTAGGTATTAAAAAAAGAAATGTGGCCAATTGATGTTCCCATAGGTGGAACTCACATAATACCTACTCTGAAAGCAGCGTGGGTTAATCAAGCTCGTCTGAATGGCTTTAGACTATATTGTAAGAACACTACGTAGCAGCG
>CM018895.1:24324237-24329237 GCA_009663005.1 Actinidia chinensis | reverse complement strand
TCCCCTTGGATTGAAGTCATTTGAACTGGAAATTAAGTCCATGTGATGAAGTTTCCTTTATGCTTTTCACTCGGCCTTTGGATTGAAATAACTTATTGAACTGGTCAGGTCATCTTATTGACCATGAGACCATGACCGAGACCATGAATTGTGCGTTGCAATTATTAGTCCCCAATGGGAATGAAGTGAAACATTGGGGACAATGGGATGGCGTTACCCTCGTTCCATACGGACGTGCTGACACGATACGTTAAGATTTCAACACGGTATAATACAAGCACGGTGATGGATTGGGTGGGGTCACTATTTTGGGGGCACGGGGCACTGTAAGGCACAGGCACGAGCACAGGCACGACACAACACGATTCATTTATGTGAGAAAATCTTAAATGATTTAAGTTTTTGATGCATTAAACTCATTCATAAAAATAAAATCAAGGCACGATATGAGCACGATTAAGTGTGGGTCTCATATCTAAGTTATAATATGGGACTCATACTTTATGTGAGTACGGAGTAAAATCCAAGATTTGAACAAATTACCCTACAATTTTAATTATAACTAATCAAACCCTGTAGTTTTAATTGGGTAACAATATAGATCATCCGTTAGTCTTCGTTCACCTAGAACCAACTGATTTACATCCAAAATGTACTAAAACTATGTCGTGTAGGGTTTTTCCTTTTTAAAAGTCCTAGTGGCATAAAATTTTATACAAATTTAGTCTCTTTAATACAAATATAATACCCAAACTCTTTATTTTGTATTGCTAGATGATTCGATTAGTGCTTTAAAAGGGGTTAGCCCTATACAAAAATATTTCTGTGTGTTTGCCATGAGAGCCACTTGATTCCACTACCCTATGTAGACGAAGACTAATAGATGATTTAAATTATTTTTGAATTATTTTTTTTTATAGTTGTTGCCGAATTAAAACTACATGATTCAATTTGTTATAATTAAAAATTTAAGATTTAATTTATTTTCAAGCTCATATCCTAGGATTTTTTCATAATTTATCCAATAATTTATTGAGAAATTAAAAAATGATGAGAAAGAGAGTTCATGGTCGGCTAATAAATTGTGAGAAAATTGCTTGCTTACTAAATTGATTTTGTTTTTATCAAAAATGAAATATGATGAGATTTTGTGAAAAACAATATTGATTGATTGGATTTAATTTCTTTTTTGGAAAAAATGAAAATTTAAACTTTATTATAAAGTTAGACGATTGCGAGCTTTCTTTGAAGTTATCTCGGTAATCCAAACCATTCGTCTTGTAGATGCAATTAAGAAGATCATCGATGCAAAAAATTAAATTGATTAGACATTTATAACTTATGATTGAACTACACTTGTCAAAAAATGAGTGAACGGCCAATAAATAGACCGTCAAAACAAAAGTGACATGATATATAATATGCCAACCAATATTTGATCAACCCAAGTTTTTATATGGATAATCTTCTCGGTAGTCTCTACAAGTTGAACGGTTTGGGTCACCAAAATAAGTTCGAGGTAGGTTCAAAATCGTCCCAAATTTATGGTAAAATTTAAATTTTGAACTTTAGAGAAGTTAGATTATTCTTGTTTTTTAATAATAGTGAAATTACCACTCAAAATATAAATAAATAAAATAAAATATTGTCTATGTCCTATCTCACATCATATAATTTATTTTTTTCTAAAGTTAGAATGCATTCTATTGCTTAGGTGGCACCAAGTATCCTTAGGACAAGTTTGACGTGATTTTTTGAGATTTTTTAGTTTGTTTTTGTTTTTAAGTGTGTTCGCTTTTAGTGAATTTTTTTATTTAATTAATTTTTTATATATTTTTAGTTCTTCTTAACAAGAAAAATTTGAAAATGTAAAAAAATTATTCAGATTTAAAAAAAATAAACTAAATTAATTTGTCTTTTGATAATTTTTTTCTCAAATTAAATAAAAATCTTTATATTTTCAAACTTTAAAAGAAGCTCAATCACTGAGAAAATATCTGATAGGTTCTACCTATAGTAAAAAAATCTGCATTCCTAATAGCTAATGGACACATGATCAACTTGTCTCGTATTTTCTTGAACAAGTTTATTATGTAATTTGAACCGTTTACATTGTTGAGCTTACTGAGTAGAGCAGTATAAAAAGCAAATCAAATTGATCGGATATTAATAGCCATCTAATAAAACCAATTTATTTTATAATTTATTTTTAAAACCATATTTTTCGTCTATTTTATTAAAAGAAAATGTGAAATAATCATGAGATACCGATGTCTAATCAATTTGAATTTTTTTTTCAAATGATCTACTCAACGAGATCTAAACAATGAACGGTTTTCATTAATTTTTTGACTCTCGACAACTCAAACTGATAAAGCATCATTTAAAGCACAACACACAACCCAAACTCATTGTCTAGGGATTTGGTTAAGCAAGAGAAAAAAATACGAGAATGCAATTATTGGATTAGACTGATTAGATGCAAGCCTTAATAAAATTCAATTAGTTAGAGTCAGAGGCAAAAATACAAGAATAAGTGAACAATTTATTGGTGTGTAATCTACTCTTCACCCGCGACTGTACCATATCAAAACACACACCACAAACATCAAGAAAGAAGCAAATACATGGTTCGATCTTTATGCCTATATTCACTGGAAGAGAGATCAAATCTACTATCAAAAGATTTTATAATGAGTACAAAGAGAAGAAAATAACGGTTTAATCAACTCTCTCTCTCTCTTTGCGTCCCTCTCCTTATGTCTCTAAACCTAATCACCAAAATATAACACATATATATAATGAGAACATAGGACATACACAAGTAAAGATAATTAGACCATGAGCCTAAGCAAAATAAAACCTACTCGAATGCCTAATTAAGTGAAAGAGAAACGAGTTTAACAACAAGAGCTTCTAGTAACAGGATTTTAGAGTCATGAAATGCGTATTAAGGTTCCATTTAGTAATGCTTAAAAGTTAAAAAAATTTAAGCTTGCTATTAAAAAAGTCAAGATTTTTTGGTTTTTTGACTTTTCTGTCTTACTTTAGTTAAAAATAAAATAAAAAAGCAAAAAAGCAAAAAAGCAAAAAAGTCAACCCTAACTGGGTTTTTTGCTTATAACCTTAAGACAAAATCAGCTGAAAAACTGGTACCAAACAGAGCTTAAAGCTCTTAGAAGTACTCCTATTTACAGTTGAGACCCCCTGGCGATATCGTTTTAAGTTTAATTGTTTCGAAACATTTCCTAGAAGCTTTTCTTCAAATATTATTTTTTTAAAATATTTTGTTATTCCCCAATAAAAACAGTACTCGTGACAATTATTTAGTATTTCGGGAGAAATGTTTTCTCCTCTTGTCACATGATAGTAGTCCCTCAAATTAAATTCCTAGTGGAAAATGAGGCCTAAGAAAGGGGGAAAAAACGAGAGGGAAAAAATAAATTAATTTAAAAATAAAAAGATTATTATTTGGTTGACAATATGCCGACGTGAAGTCTTTGTCTTCGTATTACTTTCTCCGTGTGGAAATTAAAAACATTCACAACGCATTTTTCTACTTCCCATTATGTTCCTGACAATAACAGATACCTCCTCTGGATTTTTTTTTAAAAAAATAGGAAAAATACATATAAAATCCGGGGATTTGATTCTTATAACAAATTCAACCTTGTATTTTTAATTTTTTTAAATTAAATATTGAACTTTTAACTTGGAATCAGTTTCATCCATCTGTCATCCATTTATACTAACTTTTTATTAAACCATCAAATCACAATCTCTTATTATCAAACCATCAACCATTGTCACAACCATCCATCACAAACTCTCCGAAGACTTGAGTGAATCCTATATCCTTTCTCGAGACAGAATTGTTCAACTTGAACGGAAGAATCAAACCTCATCGGCAATAGCCATTGCCGATGTTGCACCACCTCATGATTCAATCCCCGTTGCCACCTCTCAGTGGCGATTGAATCACTAACGCCACCTTCCCCCACAATTCCATCTTTGTTGTTGTCACCAACTCTCCCCAACGATTCCATCACCATTGCTGTTTCCACCTATCCCAACGATTTAATCATCGTCCCTGTTCCCACCCCCTTGCCTAGCAAATCAAGAGCGGGGGGGGGGGGGGGGGGGGGGGGGCAACAACTTGTGATGTTGTGGTAGTTGCAGGACTCGGCGGCGGCGAGACCTTGGATGGAAAGGTGGTGACGCAAAGGAGAGGAAGGTAGTGATTTTAAAAACAGGAACCCTATTTGCTAAGTTGAAAATTTGTTTAAACCCGTTTCACATTCCTTTGGTGGTACGATGATATGTAGGATATAGTGTGTCAACGTACAAGATTACGATTATACAATTTGCATAATGTAGTTGAGCTGATAACTCTAACATGGGTGGTTATTGTTATTTTCAAAATTTAAGGGGAGATATCTATTACAATTTAGGGATTAAGGTAGATTCGTGTAATTTATCCTTTCTTCTTGACCATGTCCAAGACAATGAATTGCTGGATCCAAGTATGAATGCAACGTGGAGAATAAGTTTAATAAACACGGAAGTCCAAAGTTGGAATTGCAGGACACCTCCAAGCCTTATTGATAGTGACATCGTCTGTGTTTTCAATGAGCTAGAACAAGTCATCAAGTATGAAACTAGAACATTTCTGAAATAAAATAATTACAAGTCCATTCAAAAGTTGGAAACAACTATATAAAATTTATCGAGAATTGGAGCAACGGATTGTTCAAATTTTGTTTGAAAGTTTAACGGGTTTCAAAATTTATTTAAGCTTGGTTTATTTGAATAATGAACTGATCGATCTCAAATGAGCTGAACACGAGCCAATCTCAAGTAACTTAGTTTGTTTAACAACTTCTGCACAAATATATATTATAAAAAATGATAAATCCGACCTAATGATACAGTGATTAATAGATAAAAAATATTTTAATATTTATAAAAAGTGTATAAAATTATGTAAAATGAACTTTAAA
>CM018895.1:24316737-24319237 GCA_009663005.1 Actinidia chinensis | reverse complement strand
AAAGGCAGATAATCAGATAAAGAGATCACTATTCTAAGAGTCTTCTCACATATGAGACATGAGATCCCTACTAAGAAAGTCTTTTCACATATGGTGGATGTTTTCAATAATATTCATTCCTCCGCCCAAATATGGGGGACGACCCACCATGCTGACTATTGTACCATATTTTTCTCTTCTAGAGTACCAAAATAAACTCCACTAAAAATGATACTCAAACTGATATGGGATCAAAATATGCAAATTCTGACATCGTGGATGAATCCGAAATGCAGAAAAACTTTAAAGATGGACTAAATTAAAATTTTCAAAAAGTCCAAGGAATGAACTACAATTATCAAAATATCAGGGGTCCAACTATAAATTTTCACAAACTTTGAAGACCAAACTATAATTTTTTTAAAATTTAAGGACTGAACTATAATTTTAGAAAATTTCAAGGACTAAACTCTATTTTTTTCAAAAGTTAGGAACTGAATTATAAGGTTTTTAAACTTTAGGAACTAAAAGTGTAATTTACCAAATAGAGAAAATATTCTTGGACTGTTTCGTTGCTGACAGAGCGCTAACGAGCAGCTGATAGAGCGATGATGTGTGTTGACTGAACGATGAGAAATCACTGAATGGGTTACTAATAGAGTACCTATGTGGCGCTGATTTGGCCACTAATCAGATGCTAACAGAGCACCGATGTGGCACTGAGTGGATGCTGACTCAGCGCTGACCAGATGCTGACAAAGTGCCAACTAGATGCTGACTGGCTTGCTGAAGATGCGTTGATAGGGTTGCTTATGTGGCGTTGACGGTCTCTTGTCACTGACTAATCGATGACATGTTGCTGACTGGTTGCGGGTAGGGGTGTCCAAAAAAATGCGAAAATCGGTGAAGACCGAAACCGAACCGAACCAAACCGAACCGTGCATTTTTGGATTGATTCATGGTTTAAATGGTTAGGTTCCTAGTTTTTAAAATTAGAATCGGTAAATTTGGTTTCGGTTACCGGTTTTTATTTTCAAACCGTGGTTCCAAACGAACCGAACCGAAATCGATTATTATATATATATACCGTACACATTATTTATATCTAGAATATTATTCACAATAATTCACATCCTACACGTGATTATTTAGCTTTTCCTCCTAACAAAAAATATTTTCACTTCCCCTAAATATTATGATTATATATCCCTTTTCCATCAAAACTATTCCAGGCTTCTATTCAAAAATTTATACAGTTAATTTTTCTTTTGTTATCCATTATGAATCTTTTCAGCTCTTTATCGTTTTATTGTTATCCATTATAAATGCTAATTTTTATGAGTTGTTAATTGCCAATATAGAGTTGGTTGATATTAATATTATTTAATGAGTCAATATGAACTATTGTATATTATTTGTTTCATAACTTAAATATTAATGAAGTTATGAGTTATTAAATAAATAATTTTGTTGTTTAATTTTATATTTTATAAAAATATTTAAAATGTTACGTGGATTGAACCGGAACCGAACGGACCGAACGAAAAGGCGGACGGTTTTGGTTTGGTCTTATACTTGTAATGGTTAGGTTCTGGTTCTCTTTTTCAGAACCGTTAAATAGGATTGTTTACTGGATCTTATGGAACCGGACCAAATCTGGACCATGGGACACCCCGTAGTGCATGGAAGCAAGCGCGCATGCGGTGAGTAAACAAGACCTGCGCCTCATGTGTCTTCAACCTTCGTAGGCGTGTATGGGGAAATGGTTCCAGGCGACGAAATTCAATTGTTCATGCAAACTAAATTTGTACAAACACATGAAATGAGCGGTAGGTGCGTGAGTTGTGCGTGAGACTCGACCTTGCAAAGAGGCTGCTCGTGACTTAAGCGTGGATTTGACGAGCCTCACTTCAAGAGATACGTGAGGGTGCATGCGGTGTCGTATTGCGACAGGGTTGACTTCAAGGGCTTTGTCTTGAGAAGACGAACAAGATATTGCGATTTGAAATCAATATAGAGCATTTATGGAATTCAAACTAAACTCTGATATCAATTGTTGTGCTCAAAATCGATTCACACCAATCAAACACACATGTAGAAACACATGCACACACAGACACAATGATTTACAAAGTTCTACAACTTGCCTACGTCCTCGAGTGGTGAAACAGATTCACTATTTGAGAACAAATTACAGATTACAAGACATATTTTATCTCACTTCCTCACTAATAGTCTTCCACCACCTCACTCACTCTCTCTCTCCGATTTTTTCCACACAGAATATACAGCCATAGGAGTTGTATATATAATCTGAGAGTTTGAATCTAAATTCAACTAGAACTTTGAATCCAAATCCAATAAGGAGTTTGAATCCAAATCTAACAAAAAGTTTGAAGCCAAATCCAACACAAAATCCATTATACCTACCCATCATATTATTACAAACAAATTTTGATAAAAATATGAACCAAGTAATGGATTCTTAGAGATGATTTTGAGAGAATTGAAGTTGTTGGAC
>CM018895.1:24296737-24299237 GCA_009663005.1 Actinidia chinensis | reverse complement strand
CCCGGTTTACCCGAGTTACCAACGATGAGTTGGGTGTTTCAGGGCGCTGAAATGATGGTTTCGGGTGACGGGTTGTTGTACCGGGTCTCGGGTGAAGTTAGGGGGAATGATTCAGTGCATTGCTTCACGTTTGGGAACTCTGATCTATTTGGGATTGAGGCTTATGTGATTGGCCATCATCATCAACAAAACGTGTGGATGGAGTTTGATCTTGAGAAGTCTAGGATTGGCTTGGCTCAGGTACAGTGTGATTTTTCTGGTCAAAGATTCGGTGTATATCAGTAGTTTATGAACACACTTTCTACACCGTTGATCACTCATACCAAAGTCAACATGGTTCCTCAATATGGTTTGTGATCAGATTTTTATGGCTTGTGGTGGGTTTTGTAATGAGGTGATTAAAAGACCGGTATGGTAGAATGGGGCCACCGCATTATGGTGGTCCTTGTGGGATCTAGGCCGCTCAATCAGTTGACCCCTAGCAATGGTGATCCTTTGATCGAACGGTGGTAAGTCGTCGGGAGTGAGCTGATTATATGAGATTGTTCTTCCACTTTTGTACATGTGATAACTGTGTTCATGCATTAAATAATTGTGGTGGTAACATTTATTGGTGTTGCCAAAAGTTTTGGTAGGGATCTAAATGTAAATTTTTTTTAAATTGTGAGTAGTTGTTAGGCTCTTTGGCTAGGGAGGGGGATAAGTTTTAGAGATGGTAAATTTAGAGAGAATAACTTTTGGGAGGGGGATAACTTTTAACTTTTGTTTGGATACTTTAGAATGCGTGGATAAGGGTGGGGAATAAGGAAGAAAATATATAACGAGAAACAAAATATAAATATTTAGATATAAATATATTATTTTATTTCTCCTCTCTATATAAAAAATTATACTTTTGTTTCTCTTTAATATTTTTTTATTCTTATCACGATACTTTTATTAGGTCTAGGCAACCCAAAAATTATTCGCTCTATCCACCTGCTGGGGATAACTTATCCAGTGGGCATAAATTATCCGCCTCCATATCCTCCAGCCAAACACCGAGGAAAAAAAATATCCGGGAGGAAAAGTTATCCCCCTCTAAATCCGCAGCCAAACATGCCATAACAGTATTGTATTTGTTGCCTGCACTGAGTTTTTTTTATTTATAAATTTGATCTGCACTGAGTTGCAAGTTGCTTCCTTCTTTATATATTAAAGTTCTTTTTTTTAAAATTAAAATTTTAAGTAAATACAGTTATAATTTTTATTAGTTTTTAAATTTTATTTATATAATTATTATATATCATTTTTTATTTTAATTAAAATACTACTTAAATAACATATAAAATAAATTATAAAATTAAAAAGTCGTATATTTTCTTTGTTGACTTTTTGACTTGAAATACATTTCGGAAAACCTTAAAATAAAATAATGAATCTTTAATATGGGATGAAATGAGTAAGTCTAATATATTACTTTAAAATTTTACTTTTCGCTTTTTTTAGAGAGATTTTAGATTTTGACTATTAAGCAAAAATTGATAAAGTATTTGTAATTGCATTGAGATTATGAAATTAGGCAGATGGATTGTTTTTGCTAAAAAAGCTTTTAAATAACTTTATTCTTATAAATTTGTCTATAATATTCTTACCCTTGATTTAATAAAAAGAATATATTCTATTTTTTAGTTAAAAATACATTACCTAGCAAAAAAAACTACATGTAACATATTCATGAATTTTAACATAAAATACAAATAAAAATTAAACGATGGCGGTAATTTATTGACTATTGAATACCAGCGAATTAAAGGATGATGAGGCTCGTGTGGGGTGGGTCTTCAATCTCTCTCTCTCTCTATATATATATATACATACATGTGTGTAAGAGACATGATAGAAGGATCCAAAGAATAAATGAAGTAGGATTAGTTAGTTATTTAGAAGGTTATATTTTTAATTACGCCAAACGAGCATGAAATTATTTTGGTTATTTGAGCTTTATATAATTGAGTTTAGTATTATGTAATTTGTAAAAAATAGTATCATGCCACCTCAAAAGTAAAAAATTATTTTCTACTTAAAAAAAGCAATCACAAACATTATAAAGTATTTTTTTATAGCTAAAAATTGAAAAACTACTCAAAAAAACAATTACAAAAACCCACTAAGCAACTTCTTCAACTATCTTGGACGCATTTGATGATGATGATGAGGTAAGAATGAAAAAAATGTCCCCATGATAAGAAATTTAATTTCGAATGAATAAAGAATTAAATATTTTTTAACTAGAGCAAAATAGTTATTCGGTAAAAAAAAATTAAAAATATTTCAAATAAATTTTCACTTAATAAAGCAGTTGTTTTTTTAATCCTAAACAGGATTTACTTTAGTTTTTTTTTCCTTCTAAAATGCCAAACAAACCAACAAACCATTAATCCGAAAAAGACCCATATTAAACTTAAACAACCCATTAATTTGCTCAACTCAAATTAGTTTAGAGCCCAAAAACAACTTG
>CM018895.1:24281737-24286737 GCA_009663005.1 Actinidia chinensis | reverse complement strand
GAGGAAGAATACATTAATGCATACAAAAAACAAAGGCAATGGTATCGCTGGCAGGCCCGTTATTGAATAATGATTGGTACATACTTAAAAGTGGGTGTGTATAAGATATATCTATTTTGCTCTTTCACAAAATAAGTAGGATCCGCTCTAATTAGATTTTTTTAAAAAGCGTGAAAACTCTAATTAGGGCGGTTTTCACTTATTTTGTGAGAGGGTAAAAATGAGTGTGTTTTGTACACACCCAAAAGAGGGCGTGCACCTATCACTATTGCCCTTATGTCTTCCTCGTTAGTAGAATTTTTCGGATTTGATGCGCGAGAGCTCACGCCACCGGTGGGCGATCTGGTTGTGATCGAACATACGATAATCCTCAAAATTCATGGGGTTGTATAGACGAGATATTCTGAGTCTACCTACAGCTCCTCTGGTGGCCCTAATGCCCCCATCTTTGGGCCCATCACAAACATAGCAATTGACAGGCCACTCTTCCTTCGTACATTGTACAACGGTGCTTCACGCTCCAAAGTCTTTTCCATTGCTCCATTCTTATCTGCCACAAATAGTTTAAGAGGACCGAAAATATTAGTATAAATTTTTTTTTCACCACGATTAAAAAATAATATAGACAATAAAACTAAAACTCAAATAGCTAATAAATCTAAAAAGAATGCCAAAACAAAAAAATCAGCAAAAAAAATAAAGATAAACAATGGAATTATATTTAAAACAATTTTTCTATAATACATTATTTTCAAAGTCGTAGCTTTTATGAGAAGAAAGTTTAGACATACCTGAGCACGGTCTCCAAGGTTTGGACACGAGGACCCGGGCCATGGGATCAGCATGTATATTTCAATTCACCGGTCTCCTGTGAAACTCGCTTCAGCCACCATGATTCGTCGTCCTGTATATGGTTAAAAATCCAGATCTGTATGTAATTCGGCACCTTTGATTCCAACTATTCAGGAGTGTAGTTTGGATTTTATTAATTCGGAAGTTGACAAGGGGCCATTCCATTAAATAGATCCCCAGATAACCCAAGCTCAAATAGCAACTTCCCTTCTCCCCATTCCATGCCAAGCTCTTGTATAGCTTTGAGTATTTTGATATGATCTCCCTGTAACTAAACAAATAGCACATGCAATCAAATTTAGAAAGCAGGACATAATCTTTTGTATCTTTTTTAATAAATTAAAATCGTCACTTTTAACAAACACGTAATTTAAAAATTCTCACTCCTCCACATCTCACTAAGGAATTTAAAAAGCGCCAGCCTTTAACTTTCTTTTGTTTCTCAATAGCAAATCAGAAAGAGAGGAGAGGACCTTTGCTGAGGAGTCAACACCACGCGATCGAGAGTTCTCAAGTGCACCGGGGCAGGAGCCATGTCCTATGAGCCCACACCTCAAACAGGGCTGGCCTTGTTCCGTTCCGCGCGAGTGTAGCCTTTTCCCTGCACCGGATGAGAAGTCCGCAGCTTAACCTCCCCCCAACCAAGAACGGGGGGGGAAATAAAAGTCACAGCGCCCGTGACCCCGCCTTCATATCCATCATCAACGACACTGGAATACTATGAGTTCCTATCCTAAACAGCCCCAATCCCTACACCTTCCATTAGTTTCTCACTCTCTGCCCGGAGAAATCTTTCTGTCCAACACCGGGTACAAGAACCATACCCATATTTGCATCGCCATTTTTTTCTCTCTCATACTCTCTCTCTCGTCGCTCTCTCCTCTCTTTTCTTCTCGTACAAGGATCTTGTCGTTGGTGTGGGGATTTGTGATGAAATGTTTGGGTCCTTATAGAGTTGTTTGGCGCTTTTTCCAGAATGGTGAAATTTGTTGCCTTTTCTGTACAATATTAATTGTGTACCCATTTCTTAAATATTTGGGTGTGTTGAGGTGGCTGCGATATTTGGCCGCCGTCGCCGGCGTCAGCATGGGAAATTTGACTCACGGTCTCTTGCCCAAATGTTTAAAGTTGGAAAAGTTAGGCATGTAATTTCACAACAGTAATACTTAGATGATCGCATAAGGCTACCATATTTTCGTAGCATGTGATGGAATGTGGTACAAGAGTGGGTGCACCACCGGTTTGTGGATTAACTAAAAGAAAACGAACTGAAGTAATAATTCACAGAATTAAGAACAAGAACAACTTAGCCTAGGGGAACTGATCAAGTTCAGTTCAAATAGTTATTAATCCGATAGCAAAGCCAAAACATTAAATCTTATAATAACATCTAAAGCCAAAAATAATACCAGCCCCCCCCACGTTGAAAATAGCATAACATCCAGTATACAGTATAGTAAAAACACTAGCCAGTTCAGATTAGTTTCGAAACATGGTATGTAATAAAGAATAGAACCGAACCAGATATATAAACCAGTTTCTCTAAATTTGAAATCCAGACCGAATCATTTAAATACCGTGTTACCCATCAATTTTTTTACATTCACAGAGTAGTGTACAACCTTTTTTTGGTCTCTTTACATGGGCGTTTGTGCTTTTCTTTCTTTCTTTGTATAATGGGTTGGATTTGGTTTCAGACTCTCTCTTGCCATGTCTTACCAAAGAAAAAGCCATTAATTGAAAGAAGTATACCATATATATCATCATAACACATTCCATTAAATAATACAGATGTTAGTTTCTTTTCTAATATCTTCATTGCACATGCCTAGCGTACAAGAAGTTTTTAGAGAGTGCTAGTTTTTCACATTAAACCCATAATGTGATTAGCTTAAACAGAAAACGGTTCCATGTCAAGCAATAAACCTCACTATTCCAACAAATGATCATCAGTTACCATACAGTACCCAACAAAATAGCAATTTTCTCTCCAAAATGGTAGTAGTTTGCGTTTGCGTGTTTGCTAGTAACATCACTAAGATAATTTGTGTACCCTCTCAATCTCTCTCGTACAGGTATCTCCATTATAAACGTGATTCCATTACAACAACACAACACCTAGCCCTAACCATATTCACAACCTCATTTTTTTTTTAACATCCCTCTGTTAGTAATTTTGCACTGTTTGTTTGTTCAACAACCAAAAGATAAGCCGCAGTTTCGCCATTCACAGGCTATGAGATCGCTAATGAACTAAATTTCCAATCTTCACCTCAGAGACCAGTCAGGATTTTGTATATTTAGGAGAACATCTTGACCCACTTTCGCCAGATTCAGGGATTGTCATTTTACCCTAATTTTCCTGAAGCTTTATATGGAAGCCCATAAGGAAATGAATCATTAGTGATCTAATTTCCTTTCTATGATGCAACTTCGGTGACAGTGGGGTAGTGCCTCCAAACCTTAAAATTAAATGTGACACAAAATCATCATCAATTGTTTCATTCCAACCCTCTCGTCTACCACTACAGCTCCGTTTGGAACCCACTTAATTTGAAGTTTTGATTGCCTTTTTGTGCTTAAAATAAGCAAAAGCCCGTCAGAATTATTTTTTTTGCTTTGTGTAAGTTTTTGCTTATTTGCTTATTTTTACTAAGTAGAGCAGAAAAATTAAAAAAGCACAAATTTTTTAATTTTTTCGATATAACCTTAAAAAAAAACTTGACTTTCAAGTATTACCTAAACGTAGCGCCTATATTTTGGTACCAGGGTGAGCCAAATTTCATGTTTGTTGGCCACTAGCTAGGTGCAAGCAGTGGTCAATCAGGGGCGGGCGAACATTCAAGTTCCCATTAATTGTTATTAATTAAGCATAGGAGTACGAGTATATGGCACAGCCTGCCTCGGATAAGTTCATTTTTTTCAATGAACACGGATCCGCTCATAAAGGCAAATTCGCTAAAAATGATAAAATATTCCCGGTACGATGATTGATGTGTTGTAAGGGTTAATCAAAATCTTCATTGCATAGGTTAATTTTGCATGGTGCTTTATGACTAATTAGTAAATATGGGACCCAATTTTGTAAGTTAAGAGATTTGTTAATTGAGGAATATATGGGTTGTCCAATGAAAATGTTAAAAATCTTGGTTACACCCAATTATTTTCTTACTAATTGAATACTAGCCACAGTTAACCAATACTCTGGCATTTGTAACACCGTTAACTTATCTTTTAACAGTCCATTGAAGCCAAATAACGATATAGCATGCAGTAACTATGCGTCTAATCTTATAATGCAATTAATGGGGCATAAGATACTCTAAGATATCATTACAAGGTTCTTTCTCAAAACTTACTTTAAATTTCAAGTCTATAAAGCAATTTGCACCAAATTAACAATGATAAGATCTCTCCAGTTGCAAATAAAATTTTTTTTATTGTGTTAAAGTCCTTAAATAGGCAAAAGTGAGTCCAATTTAGTGGTAGATACTGATGTTTAACTAATTATGTACCATGCAAACTCTATTGCATAGCAAACACAACTATTGAACCACTAACAAATTATTAGTAACACCCAATTGTCACCCTAAGATCATTACCCCTTACCCATTTTAACGAATTTTTATACTTTTTAATGTGATTGGGCCCATATAGAATTTTCTAAGGGTTTATAAGAAATAATTTATCCAGTAGTATTTGTCAATTTGTGTGACAAATATTGCTTTCTTGTATTTCTTTTTCATTTTCCGAGAGTGTTTTGAGAGAGCTATTTTGAATCTATCTCCAAAAGTCTGTTATGTGTCAAGTATTATTGGGGTCTATTACAATTCCGAACTTTCCGAAAATTTTAAAAGGCTTAATCGGCAAGATCTGAAAATTCAGAGTAGTTTACATTTGAGAGCTGTGCAGTATAATTTGGTTATGTACATAAAAATTAGCCTCGCAATTTTATATAGAGGGGGCCTCCAAATTCATCTGCAGAGAGAGAGTTGGGTACTTGAGAGACTTGTAAAGATGTTGAAATAAAGTTTTTTGGGATTCTGATGAGTAAGTTACGTCTAAAATGAACGTGATGAAAAGCCGTATAATAAAGACAAATAAATTTATATTGGTTAAAGTTACATAGTCATGAACAAGATTATTTT
>CM018895.1:24269237-24276737 GCA_009663005.1 Actinidia chinensis | reverse complement strand
TATTGGTGTACCCATTTCTAATATTTGGGTGTGTTGAGGGGCTGCGATATTTGGGCCCGCCGATCGCCGCGGCGTCGCATGGGAAAGTTTGACTCACGTCTCGTGCCCCCAAAAATTTTTTTTTAAAGTTTGAAAAGTTAGGCATGTAAATTTTTCACACAGTAATACTTAGATAGCGCATAAGGCTACCATATTTCGTAGCAATGTGATGGGATGTGGGTACAAGAGTGGTGGTCACACGTTGATTAGACTAAAATAACGGGGGGAACTGATAGTAATAATTGCACAAAGAATTGAGAAGCAGACCAACTGTTAGCCTATGGGAACTGAATCATTTCAGTTTCACATATTATCTATCCAACTATCAAGCGCAAAACATCTACATATTATAAGCATCTATTATGCCAAAATAATACCATCCAAGTGGAAAATATCATAACAAACATCCAAGTTTATAACATGTATATAAAAAACACTAGCCCGTTCAATTAGTTCGACACATGAATTATTAATAAATAATTATTAACCTAACCATATAATATAAACTCAGTTCTCTAAATTTTAAATCAGAACCGAATCATTTAAACCTTGTTTACCCATCATTTAAACACTTCAGATTATTGGTACAACCCTTTTGTTGTCTCTACATTGACTTTTTTCTTTTCTTTGTAATATGGGGTGTATTGTTCACATACTCTCCTGCCATGTCGAACCGAATAGAAAGCCAATTACTTGAGAAGTAGCCATATATATCAAGTCATAACACATCCATTTTAAATAATCGAGATTTTAGTTTCTAATTCGTCATTGCAACATGCCTACTTACAATAGAGTTAGAGATGCTATTTGTTCACATTACCACCCATAATGTGATTAGCTTAAACAACATAAAACGGTTCCTTCAAGCAATAAACCTCACTATTCCCACAAAGATCATCATTGACCAGTACGAGTATCCAACAAAATAAGGCAATTTTCTCTCGCAAAATGGTAGTATGTTTTGCTTTGGCGTGTTGCTAGTAACATCACTAGATAAGTTGTGTACCCTCTCATCTCTCTCGTACATTTATCTTCCATTCTAACTTTGATTCCATTACACCGAGACCTAACCATATTCACACCCTCATTTTTTTTTATCCTCTTGTTAGTAAGTTTTGCACTGTTTGTTTTGTTCACCATAGATAGCGCATTCGCCATTCAAAGGCTATGAGATCGCTAATGAACTAAAATTTCCAATCTTCACCTTCAGAGACAGTCCATGAATTTGTTTTTAGAGAACATCTTGACCTATTTTCTCCAATTCATTGAGTTGTCTTTCTTTTTACTCTAATTTTTCTTGAATCTTATAGATGGAAGCCCAGAAGGCCATGAAGTAGTATGATCAAATTTCTATGCAACTTCGGTACAGTGTGGGGAGGTGCATCCAACCTGAAAATTAAGTTGACCAAAGAAATATCAATTCAATTGTTTCATTCCAACCCTCTCGTCTACCACTACAGCTCCGTTTGGAACCAGCTTATTTGAAGTTTTGATTGCCTTTTTTGCTTAAAATAAGCAAAAAAGCCAGTCAGAATTATTTTTTTTTGCTTTTTTATTTTTGCTTATTTGCTTATTTTTATCTAAAGTAAAGACAGAAAATTAAAAAAGACAAATTTTTTTAATTTTTTCGATAATACCTTAAAAAAACTTGACTTTCAAGTAATTACCGAACGAAGCTTTATATTGGTAACCGGATTGAGCAAAATTTCAGTTTGTTGGCCACTAGCTAGGTGCAGCAAGTGTCAACAGGGGCGGCGAACCATTCAATTTCCACATTAATTTTATATTAAGCATAGGAGTACGAGTAGATTGCAGCCTGCCTCGGATAAGTTCATTTTTTCACAAATGAACACGGATCCGCTCATAGAAGGCAAATTCAACTAAAAAATGAGTAAAAATATTCCCTGTACGAGGATTGATTTTTGTAAGGGTTAATAAAAATCTTCATTGCATAGGTTAATTTTGCATGTGCTGTATGACATAAATTAGTAAATATGGGACCCAATTTTGTAAGTTAAGAGATTTGTTAATTGAGGAATATATGGGTTGTCCAATGAAAATGTTAAAAAAAAATCTTGGGTTCCACCAATTATTTTCTTACATTGATACTATCCACATTACCAATACTCTGGCATTTGTAACAACCGTTAACTATCTTTTAACCATTAACAGTCATTGAGAGCCAAATACCGACTAAAACATTTCTAACTATTTGAGACTTCTCATCTTAGTAATGCATTAACAGGGGCCATGAAGATACTCTAGATAATCAATTACAGTTCTCAAATACTACTTTAATTGGCAAGATCTATTAAAGCAATTGCACAAATTAACAATGATAAGATCATCTCCATTGGCAATATATATTTTTATTTGTTAAGTGTCGAAAGAACAAAAGTGAGATCCAATTAACTTGTTAGATACTTATTTTCGAATTAATTTACACATGGCAAACTCTATTGCATATACTACACACAAAGTGGATGATTTTTATCTTTATATTTGATATTTTATATTTATCAATATCCCCCTTATATGATATTTTGATATTTTATCCATTCCCCTTATGATATTGCTGGGAAGGGGTTAATGGGATTTTTTGCCTTCTGGCCAGACCAGGCACCTTGAAAAGTTTGCAAATGAAGTCTTATTTTACATAGCATAATTGTGGTAGGTTTGGGCAAACAGAAGGGTGAATAGCAATTGGTTGGCAATGATCTATTAGGATGATATAAGAATCAATCCTCACACGACAGTAATCTCAATTATGGAGGTCATAGATGATTTCAATGTGAAAGTGTCCCAAAGTCAGGTATATAGGGCAAAAAACAAGGCTTTGAAGAGAATACAGTAAAATTGTGGGACTTTTGTAATGAGATTGCAAGGTAGTAATCCTGACCGGATGAGTTGCTATAGTGAGAGTGATGATATGGCCCAAAATACACGAGAAATAGGAAGGATCAAGAAGATGTATCAGCTTACAGACCCTTGTGTGTTTAAATTGAACAGAGTTTGAATGTAGGGCAAACTTTGATACCCACCTCTCAGTAACCTAGAAGATAAGACTTGCGCGTGAGAAGATGGCAACTAACTGGGATTCTTTGAGCATTCTACTTGGTGTGATTTGTGGGCATCAAGGGACCAATCATAAGCAGTATAATGGACCAATGTCATTCAGGCAGACTTCATGAAGAAAGATCTTATGACATGTCCTGCAACCAATGATGGTTTGATATGTGAGAAATAACCAAGGCCTCCCCAGCCTTTGGCAAAGCTACCTGGGAGTGCCCAAAAAAGCTACAAGAAGGAACCAGTGAGCTCCTCCAGCATCCCCAACACAAATTGAGAAGACAGCATTCCAATGAGTTGTAAAGGTGTGGGCAAACGAGGCACTACAATATGAACTGTACACTGATCTTGCCAATTCCCTCAACTCCAAGGAAAAGTCCCTCCAGCTTCCCAAGGTGTAAGGCTATATAACCATCAACCATGAGGTGCACACATAGGCTGCACTTTCAGTCCAAAGTTTCAGTTCCAATCTTTCATCACCTCCAACTTGTGTCCCCAAGCTGCGGCCAACCTCATGGGGCTGCCTGCTTTTTCGATCCCCAGCTAGGAGCCACCTCGGGGACTGCAACATATGCAGGTCCTTTCAGCCCCAATTGGGCTCCATGCTAGAATTCAACTCCCCAACATCCTTAAAATTAACTATTCTCTTTGTTATGAAC
Organism: Actinidia chinensis; assembly: GCA_009663005.1. NCBI lineage: Eukaryota > Viridiplantae > Streptophyta > Magnoliopsida > Ericales > Actinidiaceae > Actinidia > Actinidia chinensis. The sequence continues at coordinate 24,272,970 of CM018895.1, read as the reverse complement.
TCTATCTATTTTTTAGGGAGGCCCCTTACTTTTGTTAAGACTTAATCTTATGTTTTGGTTTAATTACTAGTAAGTGCTCGTGTCCACGGGCTCTATGAAAAAAAATATTTTAACGATTGGTCGAGTTTTTATAACCTAAAAACAGATAAGATATAACTCAACTGGAATTTGAATTGAAAAATCGGAATTCCTTACAAACCAAACCACAACTCAAAGTGCAATTATTGCATAAACCAAAGTTACATGATAATTAAATAAAGCTAAAAAACAAAACCTTGCAAAAAAATTAAACTGTCACTATACTATTTTTTCTCCCCCGAGATTAATAAAATGAACAAAGGATAGAGATCTCTTTAAGATAGAATTGGACGATTCTAAGTTCAAACACAATCTACTAAACTACTATACACAAATCTCTAAACTTATGCTAAAACAAGAGTACCTAAAAAGTACATTTAATAACACAATGACATTGCAAATTAGTCAGCAATGTCATCATCATCCAAACTACAGGAAATATATTGGGTGGACTCTCCCTCCAACATCATCTCGTTATATCCAGGTGACACGGAGCTCAAGTCATTCAGTTCACATCAAAGATAATTCCAAAAAATTGTCGTCATTACTCCAATAAAATCGCTCATTTATAAAACATATAACCACACATGCAATGTTTAGTATGTTAAATCTTTAGACACATGAAAAATAGGTCTAAACATTTCTTATGGAATAAGCAAAATCAATTTTGATAACGACAAAGATCCCCAACCAAGACCAACCAACCATCCAAATAGTAAATTAGTACATTCAAATTTTGACCATAGAGGGTTGTTGTATTGGAAAGCAATAAAGTGAGAGAAAGAACAGAAAGGACTTCAACCGATATCAAAGACCCACCCCGAAAATCGATTGAAGCCAAATTGAGAGTTTGGGGACAGCCCGTTAAACACGTTTTCGTGGGCGGTAAAGGCGGGCAGGAGCCCCTGAGCTGCCCTAGCTGCCGCCCGATTTTTTTTTTGATGATTTTGCCACCTAAGAAGCCCTTTCTCCGAAGCTGAACGAACCAACCCGCTAGGACTGTGACCTTGGACCATGTTATGCCCACGTCCAATCACACCGGAGCAAGCTCCGCGGGCCCAGTATCGTTCCAAACCCCCAAAACCCAACCAAGCTTTCAAAAGCCTTGAATCGCTGAATTTGCGTTTGAGTGAGGGATTTGCAAATCTGCTAGTGTTATGAGCAACGCACGCCATCCCGTATTGCCTGAAACGCAAAAACAGAGATGAAAAATATAGCAGACCAAGAAATGAAATGGGTTGGGGGCAATTGATCCATGAGCTGAAATGTTGATGATTTTGTGTGAGGTGAAGAAAATCTGTGGATGGTCTTTCGTTTCAGTACCAAAAAAAACTGACAGAATAAAAATGTTCTACTAAAAATAAACCTGAAAAATAAACGAAGGCAAGAGAATTGCTTAGGCTATGATTAATGGTATACCTCTCACGACTAAAACAAAACAAAACCATAATCCTAAGTACCCCCTATTTTAATGAATTTCATTCAGTTTTGGGAACTCAGGGCCATGATTTAGGAATGAGCTTTGGGTGGGGGGACAGAAACACAAGTGACTGCCCATACAAAAATTCGCATAGCAGTACACTCCACATACACACTCCAAGCCACTCCACTCCACAATCAAAGTACACTCGGACAAACTCCACACACTGTGTTTTTTTTTGTTTTTATTTGTTTTTTTTTATTCTAAAAAGAAAAACAGAACAATCCTTTGTGTTTTCATTCATTTCATCAATACCTGGAATCAAACCAATACAGGAAAAAGACAGATTTGATTCCACAACATGCCCGAGTTGCCATCACGCGAATTATAAATGTTGGGATTCCTGTTACCCTGAGAACAAACAAAAAGAAGACTAAGATTTACAAATCTCATAAATGTGTGTGGAATAAAGATATCCTCTCCTTCAAAAATCTAATTTCATGCAATAAAAGAGGACAATATGGAGACTCTGAAGCTTATTTTGGATCGTGAATTTGAGAAGGGATTTTATGAATAAATAACAAATACGGGGGGCATCTTTCCCTTCATAACCCCCACAAATCCATGACTCAAATCAACATCATGTTTTCCTACACAAAACAACAAGCTATACAATCAAACCATATACTGTCTCGACTAAGAATAAGAACATGATATCCACATCCCTGCCCAGCACTATAAAGGAAGAATACAAACAATTAATAACGAAAGATACATCTTGTACTCAAACATCTCAATTTCCGAGCTAAACCGATCATAAATCCACGAATAAAACAGTACTAACTGTAACATTTCGAGCCAATTGGTAGAGAACGAAAGAAAATAATAGAATAATAGTGTTTAGAAAAGACCCGCCCTGCAATTTAAACCCTCTTTCTTCTCCGCATTATATGTCAGATCAACTATGATCAGGAATTACCTGCTGTGCAGAATAATATAGGCGCTTGTTAGATTGACCTGAGTTCCAACTTCTCCCATAAAACGACGAGGGCTTGTCTGTATTGATTGCACTTGCTTCGTCCGGATTCTTTCTCAATGCAGCTTCTTGCGTTTCTCTGGTTCCGTTTGCCTGGGCCTTTACCATGTAACTTGTGAGATAAACCCGAAATGCTTCTTTCGAGTCCATGATTCTTCCGTACTCATCCTCTCCTCTCAATTCTTATTCTCCTTCTTCGACCATCATCAGCAGTACCAAATCTTTCCTCGTCTTGGCGATTTGCCGCCGCCTATAGTTCATCGATTCCTTACAACGCAAAAGAAACAAAAAAAATAAAAATCCAAATTTTATGATCCAAAATTCTCAAATCAGACTGCAATAAATAGCTAGAGATAGATTTAAGATTCAAACTGAATTGTGACTTGTATTATAATTATTACAATAATATAATATATTGTATAGCAATAACAAAAATTTGTATGCCTCGTTCTTAAAATTTATTCGAGAAAATGACGTACACTATCTTTAACATGAAAATATTGCTTATTATTAGTCTTCTGTGTTTTTAAATATGATTCATTTTTTTATTTTTTAATTTCTCCACTACAAGCCAAATTAAAAATATGTTTTTTGAGAAGTCAATGCTTAGTCTAGTGGTAAGGGCAAGCCTTACCAAAACTTCGGTCTTGGGTTCAAATTTTACCACTTGCCCCCGGACATATAGCCTATTGGCAAAAGATGAGCGTCTGGGATGCAAGCTAACACTCGGTAGTCCCGCATTCGATTCCTGACTGCTGCGTTGCATAACTGCGTTTATATCCTGTAACCGCGTTTACATCCTGAGGTTGTGAAGGACTAACTGTCACAGGCAATAGAAAAAATATGTTTTTTGAAAAAAACATGAAAAAGTACACTACAAAGAGAAAATATCACTTGAAAAAATAAAAAAAAAAAATTAACCAAAAATTCTCACGACAGTTAACAAATCCAAGATTTTCAATGATAACAGAATCCTTACTTTTGAGAATGGGACAATCCAAGAAGTACCAAAGAAAATAAAATGTTTAATGTTGAAGTAAATTTCAACAGATTTGTCCTGCGACCAGGTAGTTTAGTCCGCAAATGACTTGCATGGCTCTATTCGTATGTGCCGTTAACTAAAGTTGCACCGTTTCAACAGGCTGATTCATGATTGCTATTGAATTAGTTTTACATATATAACTAATAAGAAAAAAATA
>CM018895.1:24249237-24254237 GCA_009663005.1 Actinidia chinensis | reverse complement strand
GATTCCATATTCACCACCCCCCCTATCAACTTCTTAGAACTTTATTATTTTTTTCCCAAGTGATTTTCAACTTCAGTTTATACTGCATAAACCTTGTTAATGCCTCATCCTGGCTTCGTAGTAAGTCACCCCACATGACAATGACTCTTGTACTTCATCTATAAAGTAGATAAAATAATTTTTTACCGTCCTCGTGTTTGAACAAATTTTAAATCACAAATATCACTATAATTAATCAAAGAGTTCAGTACTTCTTTCCACAAAAAAAAGGATTGAAATTTGCTTTGTTAATTTTGCCTTCCACACATACGTCACATGTTGTGAGTATTTTTAATATTAAATTTTGGTAAATATTCATGTTTAACTACTTTAACGAAGAGAATTCAAAATTAACAGATCCCAATTACCATGCAAGTGTACGAAGACTCTTCATCAAGTAATTAGAAGATTAGATTTTTATTGATATTCATTTTTGGGATTACAGTGAACATCATTTGAATAATCTGTCAGCTAGTACCCCCATTTCGCCAATAAACCCATCTTATCAGAATAAACTGATCTGACACAAAAACAAGCTTAAAAACCAGGCTTTCTAAGCAGAGATCCCTGACACACCAATTCTTACGGATCTCGCGGCACATGGAGTAAATTATTTTTTCATGTTAATTCCTTTCCCGAGGTCATTTTCAGCACGACCTTCCCTGCCCTTCAACCTTGGAAATTGCAGAGTTTCCCATGAAAATTTATTCACCATTGGTGACAACCTGATAATGGTAACATCTCTTTAATTGAGCACACATGACGAGTAGCCCCTGTGTCCACCCAACCACTCCTTGGTTGTTCGAGCTGATCATTTTCCCTCAGTCAGAACCGCACACAGGGTCATATCATTTACTTCGTTGGAAAGAATTCTCTACAGTCATGTTGGGCAGTGAGTATCTTTGGTTTTTTGGAACACTTTCCTTTGATTCTTTCGACTGTCGATAGTCTTTGGCTTATGGCCATCTGTCAAGATATAACACGTCTTTCTCATGAATTTGAAGTTGCCTTTATTCTCCCCCCCCCCCAAGATCTGGAATTTCTTCATTTTGGTCTTGGAGCTTTGACCCTTTGAGCTCTGACCCTGCCACAATATTTGCCTTCGATTTGTATTGCCCGCCTTGGTTTCCTTTTCTCAGAAAACCTATGTCCTCCTCAATTCTTGAGCTGCACATCAAGTCTTCCAGGTTCACTCCTTCTGCTTGTGCTTGAGATAGTTTTAAAATCCTTCCATGAAGTGGAAGTTTTTCAATCATGCGCTACTTAAAAGTCTCGCTGCGTTGCATCCCTTCAGCATGAAATTTCATGCAAATCACCTTGATCTTGGACTTGGCTACTCACACCGTTTTGTGGCGTCTACCCATCAGGTATTCCATAAATCTGGCCCATGCAAATTTTCTTTGACCCACATCTTCAGTTTTTGTAACTTCGTCTCCAAAGACCTCCCACAAGAGATCTTTTCCCATGTCTTGGCAGAAACAATACACATTGTAGAGTGTATTGTCCAGTCGATTCAGGACGAATTCCTGGAAAGAAAATCGCATGTCCCAAGCATCTCTCGCGTAACACCCGCGATTGGTTTCACCCTCCTCACGCATGAGCGTCCTCTTTGAGAAACGAGCAGACTCAAAGTTGGGTCAGATAGAACAATTTTTTGCTGCCATCTTTTGAATCATTTCATCCAAACCATTCTGCTTCTCAGCATGGCCCCTGTTAGATTCCGTTGGAACTGGTTGCCATCAAAGCAGCGGGATGGTCAATCCAGCATTGGCCCCAACAGCAGGGTTCCCCGTTCATATTCTGGCTCATTCTGGTTCATTTTCCAGCAATCCCCGCATTGTCATCGTTTCAGTTGTCCATCTTTCACTTAAACACGAAATTTAGTAATTTGGTATTAAATCAAAAAATAATTTCGTTATTTTTCCACAATAAATTCAAAAATCAAAAAGTGTTTTTGTTAGGAAACAAACAATCTGAAATCGGATTTAATGTCTTAAAATTATTAATAAAATAAAATTCAGTAAAGTGCTGATTTATAAGTGGAAACTCAATTACAGATGGACGATAAACTGTAAATAAAAATAAACAAAAAAATACAAAGCTGATCGAGGCCAGCGTTCCACACTTCTCCTCAACAGAATTCGCCCGTCACTGGTGCTTACGGCTGTTAAGCGTCTGCTCCCAGGATGCAACATCTCGCTCACAGAATTAGCACAATTTCTGTATGCTCGGTCGCACCAGAAATTTAGGGGTGTCACTCTCTCACAAATGACTCTAATGCATAATGCTGAAACTTTCTTTTTCCTTACTGATGAACGCTCAGATGTTTTGGTGAACTCTTGAACTTGCAAGGGATGTTGTTATTTTAGGATTTTCAATGCTATGAAAAGCACGAATTTATTCCAATGCCACATTTGAAGGCCATTGTTCACAGCCGAACACCCCACTAACCAGCGCAAATAAATCTCCTCTATGCTGAAATGGCTGCTGTTATCAAATATGACAGGTCTTGACCTTTCGTAATAGATAAATGGAGGTTAATCTCAATTAAAAATTACCTGTGGTTAATTTTTGTAATTAAAAATTACAAGGAATTTATATGTATTAAAAAACTACCAGATTAAAGTGATTAACCAATTGCTCATATACCCCCCATCGCACCACCCCACGTGCCGCGTGCTCTCTAATAGCGCCCATCGCGCACCGCGTACCGCGACTCTCGGCTCGGCTCACGCCGCGCTTTCAAATGAAAGCTAAGTTCAATGTAACTCACTGGTACATACCTACTCTTCTTGGTGTCGCAAGTACTCATTTTGTTATGTTAGCTTGGCGTATATGAACCCTTTAAAAATATTTTTATTTATCCGATTGGACTTTCACATTTTTTCATATCAATGTACCACTTTTATGAACATTTTCTCATTCACCTTTTAATCTGTTTTGAGCAAATAAATATACTACGGTTAATCTACTCGCGAATGAGAATCATTCCACACCTTTCATAATTTCTAACCGGGACCCACCATACAATTAGGGTCACACTCATGCTCAACCTTTAACTTTTCCAACACAATCTCCCCCAACCTCCAAAGGGAAAAAGTCCACTCCAGCTTCCCAAGGTGTAAGGCCACCATCAACCCACGGAGGTGCACAACATAGGCCTGCACCTTTCAGTCCCAAGGTTTCAGGTTCCAATCTTTCAGCCTCCAAGCTTTTAGTCCCCAAGCAGTGAGGCCACATCATGGGGCTGCTGCTTTCAGGCCCCAATCTATGAGGCCACCATCTGGGACTGCACATATGCAGGTCCCTTTTTTCCGGCCCCCCAACTTGGCATCTCGGCTATGAATTCAACTCGCACATCTTAAAAAACATACTATTTCTCTTTTGTTAGGACTCTACTATTTTGTTAGGCCCCTTACTTTTTTGTTAATACTAACTATTGTTTTGGGGTTGTATTACTGGTGTGATGATGATATGTTCATGGGGCTGCCCTTCCAAAATTGTTTTTGTTCACAATAGTACTATTATGGTTTTGATGTTAGGTAGCTGGTAGTTGGCCAATTATCCACTACTAAGTTTTAGTTGATTCTGCAATATGTATGTTGGGAAATTGGTGGGATTTTGTGTGACATTAGTTTTGCGCTCTATCTTCTTCTACAGATCATATGTGGGATTTGGGGGGGAGGGAGATTTCTATATAGTTCCTTTCTTTTCTTCTCCCTTCTTCCTCCTCTTTTTTGCTTTGTTTTTTGTGTATTATGTAGCAGGTATATGGTGGGAGTTTCCCTCCATAAACTATGGTGGGAGTTTCCCTCCATAGTTTATGTCCCTGAAATCATTGATTCCGTCACAGAATCTGCGACTCCGTTTACTATTGGACTCTTTAAACGATAAATTGATAGATGAGGGACGAAATATGATAGTTTGTTAGTTTAGGGTGACATAAAAAAAAAACTGGATAGTTTAGGGGATAAAGGCGGAATTAATCCGGGGAAGGAACAAGCAAACCAAAAATGGAAACAAATAGAGTGGGTTTCTCTAGCAATCTCCTAAATTTTAACTCTCTACTTTGGCTCCTTTTGGTAATGCTTAAGAGCCTGTTTGGCTGGCGAATATAGAAGGGGATAAGTTTTCCCCCCTTCTTTCTCTTTCTATTCGTGTTTTGCTGCGGATTCTTGGGATGTGGATAATGTTTCCCCTCGGGTAATTTTTTCCCCCCAACAGGCAGGATAATTTATAGGGTTAACCTTATCCTAGGTTAAAATTATGAGTGCTGGAAAATCTCTCTATATCTATATCATAATCTATCATATATATATATATATTTGTATGAATATCTTATTTAGATATTTATATATGTCTCTGTATATTTTTTAATATCTATATACTGTTATAATTTGTTTTCTTCTCCTCTATGTTTTTATTTCTTAGCCCACACCCTTATCCACTCATTCAAAAAGGATCCAAACAAAATTAAAAGTTCTCCCCTCCAACAATTTTTATCCCCCTCTAAAATTTACCCCCCCCCCTCTAAAAGTTTCCTTCCCCTCCTTATTCTCCAGCCAAACGAGCCTCTTAAAAGCCAAGTTTTTTTTAAGCTTACTATACTACCCAAAAGCCAAGATTTTTTTTTTTTGGCTTTATTTTAACTACAAATAAATTAAAATCAAGAATTCAACTATAAACTCTGTTTTTTTGTTATAAACTTAAAAAAAAGTCAACCGAAAAACTAGTACCAAACGGGGACATTATCTAAATTATAGTTTAGAGAGTACTTTTTTTTTTTAAGTTATTCTAATGGTATTCATATTTTATATATACTCAATTAAAATATTATTTATTTGAAATATTTTTGAAATAATTCAAATTATCTAAAATTCTAACAAAAACTAGTAAAATTGATTTTTTTTATTACTCAGTATACATTATCTAAAATTCTAACAAAAATTAGTAAAATTGAT
>CM018895.1:24216737-24219237 GCA_009663005.1 Actinidia chinensis | reverse complement strand
GTTTAAAGTTAGAAAAGGTAAATTTTTTATAATGGAAAGTCTTTAGGGAGCTTAGGGCATATATGAAGTAAAATAAACTCGGATATTATGTTTTTTTGAAGAAAAAAAACGTAAAAATACATAAAAAGTGAAATCTGTCATCCTATCTATAGTGCCGATCCAACTCTGTGACCAAACACAGAGTGACGGTCGAGCACTCTAAGAAGCCTAAAGTTCACAAGCTTGCCCTGAATTCGTCAGGCATCGATTTGCGTGTTTTTTATAGTGTTGAAAATTTCAATTAGTCTACTTTCAAATACAATTGTAATCAAACACATATCATTTATAAATTAGGAGATATGACCATTTTATCATTAGTTTCAAAAAATGTGTAATTTTCATAAAAAAATAAATCTCTTTCGTTTGAAATCGGATCAAAACCCATCTTTTATATCGTTGAAAAGTTTTTTAAAGTACTACAATATTATAAAAACCATTCTTAAAAACGATGGAGTTTTTATTACAAAAATGGGTCATAAATTAGATTATTTCGCAAGACATCCTTTTACAACATATTCTTCCTAAAGTAACCACATTCTCCCATCCTAAAAATAAAGAAAAGTGATTGGATCCTCAAAGAAAATCACAAATTCAATTTGTTCATAAAATTCCTCCTTCTCAAGTCGTCATCGGACGACGATCCAACAGTGGACCCAAAAATTATGAGCAGCCAAAATAGAATGTCTACAGAGAGAGTGATAGAAATGCGGTGAAACAAATTCTAGATTTCAAAGATAAAAAACTAGACTCATGAAATATCAGTATTACGGGACCTACAAGCACTCGGTATTTTTTTCCGCTTTTCAATTAGTGTCATCAAAGTACACAAACCGAATTGACGGATGAATTAAATTGTGATGAGTTAAGAAGTCTGGGTTTTAATTTATTCAAATTAAAAATAAACCCGAAATTCTTTTTCTAGTTTTTCCTCGTTTTCCGTCCCAACTAAAACTAAGTTAGAAAGACTTCAAGTTCAAGGGGTAGCAACGGATCAAAAAATGGCGCTTTCTCTGTACCTAAATAACTACTGCTCTGTTATCCCAATCCCACCCTCAGCAAACCCTAATTTCAATTCCCTCCAATTCCCCCCAAATCCGAAGATTCAATTCTCCTCTTTCAATTCCATCAAGAACAAGGTACTTCCACGTTCAAAAAAACCATAATTTCACACACACACTGATATGCATACATATATATATATATATATATCATCGCCACCATCGTGTAATTGTTATCTTTGTTCTTCTGTAGACTCATCGCCACCATCGTAGACTCAAACTATTGAATGAATTTCAGAAAGACTCGGACCAGAGTACCCAACAGGGTTAGCCTCCTCCCCCTCTCTCTGTGTCGGTTGGTTTCAATTTTTTTCTTAGACTCTGTGTGTTCTATCAGGAGAGGAGGCGCATAGTGTTGGGGTTAAAGCTGCATTATCTATGCTGAGGTTCTACAAAAGTGAGTTATTTTCAAATCCCTAATTTTCGTATTACAGAATAGTTGCCACAATAATAGCAGGAGAATGGTCCAAAGTTATGAAGGAAGAGAGAGAGGAGAGAGTGGTGATTTATCAAGAGAGTAGAGAAAAATGCAAGAAAATAATGATGTTACCTAGTTTAGGGACGAAGTAGATGCAATGATAGTTCAAAGACAAAGTAGAAAATCCTCAAATAATTTAAGGGATAAAATTGATAAAAACCCACATATAAATGCAAACTTCACATTTTGTTTCCTGCAAAAATCGTAGGAAATGCTGCTAAGTATAATTTGAATTTCTAGATTATCTCCCATTCCTTACAATTTAATCCTATGCAAGTTAGCTTTGTTCGTATGGTTAATTTAGAAAAATTAAATTTTTCTTCTGACTTCATTCAAACATAGAATGAAGTTCTTCAAAACTTTTTGGCAAATTTCTCCTAGAACCGAAAAGGAAAGATATTAGGCTTTGTTTGTTTAACTTTCAAAATGATTGATAAGTACTTTAGCTTTTAATTTTTTCTTCTTTAATGACCTTTTTAATCGTTTTGACTCAAAATTTTATAATTTGTTTTTCGATTCCTTTTGATCAAGGAGTCTGAAAGATAAAAAAAAATCATCTCAATTTGGATAAAAGTGCATCTAAGACAAAAAAATAAATTCATTTTTAGAAATGCAAGAAAATAATGATGTTAGGGACGAATAGATGCAAATGTTATAGTTTCAAAGCAAAGTAGAAAAAATACTCAAATATTTGTAATTTAAGGATAAATTGATAAAAACCCAACATATAAATGCAAACTTCACACTTTTTTGTTTCCTGCACAAATCGTAGGAAAGGCTGCTAAGTTAAATTTGTAATTTCTTCTAGATTATCCTCTCGCTTTCTAACAATTTAATCCTATGCAATTAGCTTCGTTCATATGTTATTAGAAAAATTTCAATTTTATTTTTTCTTCTGACTTCATTAAACACATAGAATGAGTTT
>CM018895.1:24034237-24036737 GCA_009663005.1 Actinidia chinensis | reverse complement strand
ATATATTATCATATATTCTATATTATTCTCCTACCTTTATAGTATGTGTAAGAGGGCAAAAAATACAATGACAGAATCTGGCCTTGCTAGTCCAGGGCTTCTGTTGAGCTATCATTATGAAGTAATCTCGGTGGTTCTCTGCACTAAAGCTCGGTGCAGACGTTATTGAACAATGTCACTGTCCGAGCTAAGAACATTGTTACCTCCGACCTGTCGCTACTTAGCAAACTCGAAATAATAACCGTGCTAGAGCTTGGATGTAAGGGTCGTCAATGGGTCAGGCCGGGCCGGGCCAGGCCCATTTTGGCCGGATCATGTCGGGCCAAGCTTGAGCCAAAAAGAGGAGACCCAAGCTTTATCCACGTGCCTAGTTCTACGGGCCTTTAAATAATTTTTTTTTGTAAATATATTTCATTCTAAATTAAAAGACTAAAAATATCAAAGATGAAAAAAATAATGCGTAATTACATGAAATCATAAAACATAAAATATTATAAATAATTAAAGTTAGGGAGAGGGACTGCATCATTATAGTATAAATATATCTCAACTAGGTTGGCACATATATATTTGTCAATTAATTTGGCGCCGGCGGAAGCTTCTCCAAAAAAAAGTTAATTAATTTCTATAGGGGGAGATAACAAAAAGTGATACATGAAATAAAAAAATTTATTTGTCATAAAAAATGATAAAAAGTAAGTATGGGCCTCACACCGAGCTTTTGAATGGGCCTTGTGATGAGCCTTCAAGGTGGGTCACGGGTTGGGCCTTCAGGTCGAGCCTCGCGCTTTAAAATTGAATCCAGGCCCAGCCCATACCATTCTGGACTTGGGTCGGGCTTGGACCCTCCAGACCATGGGCCGGGAATTTTTTGATGACCCTTACTTAGACGAGGGGCAACAACCGACGACAATCTCGATGGATATTAGGGGACAGAAGCTGACTTGCATAACAAAAATTTTTTCTGACAACCCCATACCCAGATGGAGACGTCCGCGACATGATGATGGGCTATCAGCCAGGCCTAAGAAACATGGCTGAGTCAACCACCTATTCATTGACACAGCGGTCAGCGGGTATAAGTACGCGCTGAGTAGCAGTCTATCCAGTAACAAGATAGCTAGCGCGTCAAGGCACGTGCCGAGCTGTGCTATATAAACTCAGTCATTCTCTTATGAAGAGGTATGCACATTTTGGCTATCAGAATATATGCACTTTCTCTCTCTACATTCTCCAGTCTTTTAACGTTATCGTCGGAGAGTCATTTTTCAAAAATAACTTCGACTCACTGTTCCTGTGTTACAGCTAAGACATTGTTAGTTAACTGGTTGAAGCTACCCCCACTGCCGTAGAACCACCGCGAGTGTTTATCCTTGATTTCCTTCCTCTCAACTCTCAAACACTACACCCCATAGTATGATTATGTAAACATTCTATTTGATTACATTACCTTATTTAGGACATTCTGATTGATTGTATTGCCTTAATTGGCTTCCTTTTTTACCTATAGAAAGAGACCAATCTATTCATTCTCAATACACACTAATACAAAACCTTTTCTGTCACATTCATTTCTAGCAATTTGGAACAGAGAGAGAAAGTGGAAGAGAAAAAGACATAAGGAGACTAACTTACCTTTTCTCTCACTCTCAGTTCTAACAATTGGAATAACTATAACAAAGAGACACAAAATGGAAGAGAAAAAGACAGAAGGAGACTAACTTATGATCCGTATAAGAATCGAAGAAAATTTGGAAAATGATGGAGTCCTTAAAGATGAAGAAATTAACCTTCAAGAGATATTGGAGTGTTTGGGATTGGGGGTCATTCTGATACTTGAAAGGATAATAAATATTATTTTTGTAAATAATTGGTGGGTATTGGTTGAGAGAGAGAGACGCGTGAGGGGAGAGAGCATAAAGATCGTGATTCTTTAGAAGACTAAAACTTAAATCCAACAGCTAAACTATCAATTATTGGATTTGGCTTCAAACTTTTGAATTTAAATTCAAACTCTTTGTTAGATTTGGATTCAAACTCCTTATTAGATTTGTATTCAAAGTTCTAGTTGAATTTGAATTCAAGTTCTTGGCCTATATATACAACTCCCATGGCTGTTATTCTGTGTGAAAAAATGTAATGTAAGGCAGAGAGAGAGTGAGACCAAACTACCAGTTTCTTTATTTAGTAAATCTATTGCACCACCTGATGACATAGGCAAGTTTCTGAACCTCGTAAATCATTGTGTCTGTCTGTGCTTCCGAACCTCATAAATCATTGTGTCTATCTGTACGTGTGTTTCTGTGCGTGTGTGTGATTATTGGAATCAAACCATAGGTTGAATTTTAGACCTCTGCAAAAATGCTCAAAATCGATTTCTGATCTCACCAACTGTTTGTATTCTCGATACGAAGCCCCTGAAGTCAACCGGGTAGAAATTCGACGCCGAACGCGCTGTCACGCACCTCCTAAGCGTCGGAGATACACACTAACCACGCGC
>CM018895.1:23989237-23991737 GCA_009663005.1 Actinidia chinensis | reverse complement strand
GGAAAATTATTAGTTATGAGGCAAAATAGAAATCACTTTGTACTGAGGGTAAACTGCAATTTGTCTCACTCACGTTTCACGCATTTGGTATTCAACGTTTCCACGGTGCTTGGTTCATGGATCCTGGTTTTCAAGGCACCATACTCTGCACCGTGAATTTTTTTTTCCTTTTAATTTATGGGAATTCTTTATTTTGATTGTTTATTTTATAGAATTTGATTTTTTAAAAATTATTTTTGATAACAAAAAATATATTATTTTTCTATATTATTCATTTTATATAAAAAAATAATTCATTGTTTATTATATTAAGAATGCAATAAAAAAATTAATAAATATATAAATATTCGTTAAAATCGTGCATTAATAGACTACCTAGTAGGTCGTGATTAGTAAGACCATTTTCAAATTACTCTTCAATAATTTAAAATTGTTTAAAAATAAAATAACAAAAATATTAAATTAATTCAAAAGTGAAAGTTAAAAGAAGGAAGATCTACGACATTTTAATTAATTAAAAGGATTTTAAACTTGCCTAAAAAATACATATTAATTAATTTTTATGAACAAATTGAATGCTCAAGTACTTAATTTTTTAAACGTCACCGAAACTAAAGACAAAATAAAATAAAATCCACCATTTGCAAAAAATATTTTTTTTCTGTTACTCTTGACGAGAGAAATCTGAAAATATATTTTTTTCAAATTAAAAAATATTTCACTAAATATACAAATTTTAATTAATTTGTCATTTTATTTTTTTTTGCATTTTGTAACATTTTTCTCAAATTAAATGTTAATATTTTTATTTTCACACTCATCCAGCCGAGGGAAACAACAAAAAATATTAAATTTTGATCAAATGGTTAAAAAATAACTAAAATATGGAGAGAAAAAAACAAATATTAAGTCAAACTGGATCTAATTCTTAATCTGAGAGTTGAAACTCAATCCGTAATGGAGGAGAGGTTATTCGGTTTTTTTAGAGTATTATTCTACACCATTTAATTTAATGAATGACACATAAACAAGTGTTAATTATAATTCATAAAAAAATAATAAACTCCACTAATTAGATCAATCATAAAAAAGTTAAAGCAGCACTGAAATTTACTCTAAAAGCACTAAATAATTTATCGTAATGGAGACTCTTAAAATGCCTCTCGCAGGTTGAATCTCGGGCTGCCTAGTTTTACCCAAATATAATTTGGACTGGGACTGGATTATAAGCCTTGAAGCCCAGCCCACCCATTATGTTGGCCCGTCAGCTTGCTTGACAACCCAACTCGGCAGCCCACATTTTTTTATGTACCCCCACCAGCACATATGAAATATCTGCGGTACTCTCATTCAACTAGGGCTACCAGAGCCACACAGGACAAGTGAAGTCAATTTATTTTATTAAAATTTTTTTTTATTTTTTTAATATAATTTATTATAAATATAATTTTGACCT
The DNA here is from genome assembly GCA_009663005.1 of Actinidia chinensis. NCBI lineage: Eukaryota > Viridiplantae > Streptophyta > Magnoliopsida > Ericales > Actinidiaceae > Actinidia > Actinidia chinensis. Next base: position 23,990,281 of record CM018895.1, on the reverse strand, counting down.
CACAAAATTAATAATTTGTCTTAAATTTTATAATTTTGACCCCACTGAATATAAATTCTGGCTCTTTTGATTCCATTGAACATAAATTATGGCTCCACACCTGATCATGTGTTATGATTTGTGCAAATTTATGAAGTTTGCTTAGTTTACCTTAAAATTTTCACACTCATTTAAAAGATGGAATAAATTCAAAAGAAAGATTTGGCTTTTTTAAAAATTTGAAAAGCCCGCTATCCTACTCGCAAGCATCGCTAGGAGTTCGTATCTCTAGTGCAAGTTCCATAGAGTATTTTTGAAGTGTACAAAATGACATCGTTTTGTACATTTATGATCAAAACAATATCGTTTTAATTAACCCAAAAACGACGTTGTTTCACAATCAGGATCAAAACGATGTCTTAATCATTTTGATCCAGAAGTGTACAATGAAACTTGCACTTCAGAGGAATCCCTTCTCTAGGTAGGGCTTGGGCTTAAACATTTCGATAAAGTTGTAAACATAATCATCGCATTTGATATTCATTAGGTTGAGGATTTCTGCAAGAAGGATAGCAGGAAGTCCAGCAGCCTTGTAGAAATGACAGTTTTTGAGTGTCTACTTATTAAAATTAATGGATAGAATTTAAGGAAGGATTTATTGGGTGTTATTAATTTTTAATAAGTGGTTACTCAAAAGCTGTCACCTCTACCACCCAATAAATCATTTCTTAAATTCTATTCATTAATTTCTAACAAGTGGTCACTCAAACTCAAAATCTCAAAACCTGCCACCGCTACAAGGTAATAAGATTATACTAATGGCCAGCTCGTGCTATACGCATGACATAGTTAACACAAAAATTATAGTATTTTTATGCAAAAGGTAAGTTTGAAAAATCACTCTTGATGGTTGTGAAGGTGGGGATTGGGATCATCTCCTTGGAAAAATCTTCCTGGAATCTTTAATGATTTCAAAATTATGTGTTTTAAATATAAATTTTGACTCCACTTAGATATTCCTAAACTATGTTATTTGGAATGTAAGTTCTCAATTCTGTTTAGGCT
>CM018895.1:23951737-23954237 GCA_009663005.1 Actinidia chinensis | reverse complement strand
TCTGCAATATATATTGAAGCAATGTATATTTGCGTTCCACACTACGTATCGATCAAAGTCTCTGAACTGAATTGTCACAAGGTTAGTGAGTATAGAGTTACATATTTTTTGTTTTTTTCCACTTTTTCCACTCATTTTTGGCTCCCGAGAAAACGCAGGAAAATTTGATTATCATGCTAAACTCGTGTAACGTGTGTTATTGATCAATTTGTGCTTCCGTTGGTTCCTTGTGAACACTGGAAAAAGAGAAGGGTTTTCGTCTGTAATTTTCTCCTTAATTTGTTGATCATTAAGGCTCTATTTGGATGGTGTAAATTTCAAATGAAGTGGTTTAATGTTCAATTTAAACAAATATATAAGAGGTTTAGTTGAGGTGGCTTCTGAATCTAGAGTGGAAGATGCATTAGAGTTAGAAGAACTGTATTTTATTGGAATTTTTATACAAGTCCTTGAATTAGTATTACGAATCACTACTATTAAATAGTCATTTCAAATTCATTATAATAAAACTTCAAAATATTCAAGGTCGAAAGTCATATGAAAACTACCAAGTCTAAATTTAAGTTATTTAATTGAATAATAACGTCAAATCCGTTTATTTAAAATCTACACCAATCCAAATGGAGCCTAAATGATGGGGGGGAGTTTGACTTATGAGAATGTGCTTTGGAAAGATTGAAAGATTGTGAAGAATATGTTTTGTTGCAGAGATTGAACTCGATTTGCTCTTTGAGGAGAGATTTTAGGGTATTTGTGGTTGCATCAACTATGAATGAAGAGGCCTGGAATTACATACCAGCAGCTCCAATATTTCTGCCTGAAGGGCCGTGGAAGCAGGTGAGGAACTTTCGTAGTGTTTTGATTATCCCTTCTGTTGCAAGTTGGTTATTTTTTAAGCAGAGCCACAGGGTATGGCTTTTATATTCATGTATACCCGTTGGCCCATATTATTTCTGCCACAGTTGTGATAACAGCTGAATTTTGCGTAAAAAAATGTGTTATTTATGGTTGTTTCTATTGGAATGCGACGCAAGCTGCTTGAGTCCCCCAGGTGATGCCGCACAATCAATTAATCTAAGAAATAACAGAGAATCGAAAAGAAATATAGGCTCTGATACCAAATTTGATGCCGCACAAGAATCAATCTCAACAATAACAGTAAATAGATAAAGAAATAGTGAAGAGAATGGAGAAATTTGACTTCACACTAGAATCTCAGAAGGAGAGGGGGCTTAGTGTCCCCATCATTAGGGGACTATTATTGTGAATGCATTGTTGAAGGAAGCTTTTCTGTGTGTTGGTGCTCCAAATCCAGTTTGAATTTGTAAATTGTGCTGAATGACTGAAGTGTTTTTCTGGCTAACTGTTATGTTGATACTTCAAAAGAAAACACATCCAATTTGCAATTCTAAATTTTAATGGGAGGGTTTTTCTTCTTGTGATATTTTCTAGATTCCCGGTGGAGTTTCTGCGGCAAAGGGATTCAAAGCTGCAGGAATGTATGGTGGGTTGCGTGCCAAAGGAGAAAAGCCTGATCTAGCACTTGTTACTTGTGATGTAGATGCAATATCTGCAGGTTAGTTTCCTTTTTGGTGAGGTGGTGTTGGATTTGAATAGTTTTGTTCTGGGGTTCCTAGTGATCATATCTTCCTTTATTTAAGATATCCACTTTTCAATCATTTACATCCTATCGAGAGTTTATTAAGAAATGAGTAGAACTAACATTTGAAAATCTTTCGACCACTTCTTGTCAATGTTTCTAGGGGCTTTTACAACCAATGTGGTCGGAGCTGCACCAGTGATATACTGCAAAAAAGCATTAGACTTTACACCTACGGTGCGTCAGATTAACGAATTAACTTGTTGAATCCAAATATTTTGTTGGAGATGTTGAGATTACAGAAGTGTGCAGTCAACTTTTTGTACAAGTACTTCATAATTGCCTAAGCTCAAACTAACAAAGTCTTGACCCTATTATTCGGGGTCCGCTACACTACCAAAATAAAATATGGTTTATGTAATATGATACTATTATCACATACTTTCTTCACTGAGTGATACAATGTTTTTCTGTGATTCAAGTTAATTTGCAAGGTTGGATGGTTAAGAAACATTTATCGGGCAAATTGCCTACCTGGGAGAGTAACAGTTCTAACCTGTCAAATAGCAGTTGTCTCTACTGATATGTGATTTTGATTATCCATTCCACAATATCATAATCTATTTTGTACTTTGTCATTTTTCTAGCAAGTTGTTATGTCATATATTCAGTTGTTTAATTGCATTGCATTGCATTGGGAAAAATGAGTTGAGATTATACAATTGCCTTTTATCCAATATTCCTTCAAAGTACATGAAAGTATATTGTTGAGAAATTGGCATGACAAAAATATATACCTTTTTGCCCGACAAGAAAATTAACGAATTACACGGGCTAACCAATGTGACAGACTAATTATAATTTGTTTCTATCGCTCTCTTATTTCAATGCTTTTCTTTA
>CM018895.1:23856737-23859237 GCA_009663005.1 Actinidia chinensis | reverse complement strand
ACAGCCTTAGTTTTTGTAAGGGGACGAAATGTACAAGGATATAATCTCCCCACGCTAGGGTGAAGACCTCCGCCAAGCTTCCACTGAAGAGCTAGCTCGAGGGTTCTCCGCACCAGAGTTCGGTGTAGATGCTACCATAAACAGTCACTGTCCAAGCTAAAGATATCGCTACTGCTGAGCTTCAGCTATCTAGTAAGCTCGGAGTAATGACCGCGCTGAAGCCCTGGCGAGGGACAATGGCAAGCGGTATTCCCAAGGGATGTTAGGGGACAAAGGGTTTCTTATATGTCAAAGTCCCTCCTGACAGCCCCCATGCCCATGTGAAGACTTCGGTCTAATGATGGTGGGCTACAGGTCGGGCCGTAGGGGCATGGATGGGTCAACCGCCTATTCACTAACACAACGGAAGGCACGCATGAGTGCATGTTGAGCTGCAGTCTGTCAGGCGACAAGACAACTAGCATGTCAAGGTACGCGCCGAGATGAACCATAAAAGGAGAAATGTTATTCTTATAAAGGTACGCGATTTTGTGCTAGAAAAAACATATACACACATTCTCTCTCTACTTTGACATTTTTCGGTCATCTAACTTGATCGTTGGAGAGCTGTTTCCTGAAAACAGCTCCGGCGGCCTGTCTCATTATTTTTGTGTTGCAGCTAGGGCATCGCCGAACTGCCGACTAATGTCTGCACTTGCTTCCGCCGCGATTCTACCGTAGGTATCTATTCTCAATTTTCTATCTATTATCCCTCTCACAAGAACCCCACAATTTCCAAAACTCTATTGGGCATTCATATTAATACGAGACTTTCCATAGTTTTAATCATTTCAATGGGTAGTTTGGTTAGAGTTGAATTTATTGTATGGAACCGACTTCTATTGTCTACTTCGTTTTCCTTATTAAAGTCCTCTCATTTTATTTTCATTCTTATCATTTTTAGTACTTATCACAACTTGGGTTGCAAAGGTTGACTTTAAAACTCACAATAATCAGTGGCGGAGCCATGAAAAATATTCAGAGGGCAATTATTAGAAAAAAATTACAAGGGGTGTTTATAATTTTTGATGGGGGCAAATTTGAAATTTTTTCTAAAACTATAGGTAAAAAAATCATTTTTATATAGGAGCGATCTTGTTTTCAGGTCTAGTTCACCTTTTAAACCATTTTAATGTAGGACCATCTCAAATCACTTGATCATGAATAGTTCATTTTCATATAGAATCTCTTGAGGTAAAAAATTGAGAGGAGCAACCAATAGTCACAATTGTTTGAGAATGGATTTTAGTTACCTGTGCAAGGGAATGAACGTTACCGACCAGGGTGAAATCGCTAAAAAACCCTCTGGTGTGATTATTAGGTTTGAAGGGAGAAGGGAAGAGTAAACTCAAAAATGGAAAGTCCTAGACAAATGCACAATTGGTATTAATCTTTTCTGGAGATAGGAGAACGACTTTTATAGTAGCGGACCTCTCAATCGTGCGAGGATGTCGTGGCGAAATTCTAGGATTTCATGGTTGAGATAGGTTGGGTGGAGAACGTGTTCACTTTGGTCTGGAGACATGGAGCATATCCCGACGTTATATTCGACGTGGAGAATGTGGGGAAGACGTGAAGATCGTGGAGTCTTGATAATAGAACATGAAAATATAGACGACGTGGACAGTTGATGTTAGGGCGACTTGATTATCTTGGAATGAACCATTTTCTCTTTTGAAATTGCTAATTTAGGTAAGTGGAGTTTTATCTCTTATCAGAACCGTCTCAAATCGCTGAACCATCTCAAACAACCCGCTAATTTAGGTAGGTCGCGAGATTTACATGCTGGTATTACATATTCCAGTCCAGTGTTTTGAAACTTGGACCGGCGATCGAACTGAGAAAATGGCCGGGTCACCGGTTCAACCGTTATTGACCCGTGATGTCAAAATATGTCTAATTTATTTATTAAACCAGAATAAAAATTTTTTTTTTTTAAGACTAATTTTTATACTTAAAATCTAAAATTTTAAAATATAAAACATAAATTTTTCGTAAAACGTGTGAACACCGGCAGTCAAATGAACGGTTTCAATAACCGGGATGTCATCGGTTCAACTGTCGGGTTGACTAAGCTTGACCGAATTTTGACCAAAACGGGTTTTGAAGGGTGACTAGACCGTTTCTCTAACTGGTCGAACCGGCCGATTCAGTCTGATTTTTAAAACCATGTATTCCACTGCACCAACCAAGCGCCTATTTTTTTTTGGCAAAAGAAGTACCTATTGTTAAATTCTACAAAACATATTATATAAACAAACTTAAGATAAAATAATTTTTGCAAATAAGAAAAATATTTAATACATGCAAGTTTCTATTTGTTCAAATCTGAAATAGTTATTAATGAAAATACACTATTTATTTATTTTTAATACCTTTTCTTGTTTATCTATAATTTTCAATATGTTTATGGCGTCACATTTTAATTTTTGTTTGACTAGATAATTGAACCGGTGATACG
>CM018895.1:23849237-23851737 GCA_009663005.1 Actinidia chinensis | reverse complement strand
TTAGCTAATTTTTTTCTCTTTGGTATTTTTTTTTCAGAATTGAAACATTAAAAGTTTACATCAGTAATTTTTTTTATAAAAACCTAAAATAAAAGCTCCCACCCTAAAAGTCAAAAAATTCAAAACCAAAATAGTTAAAAGTCTAAAAAAAGAACTACCCCAAATCGAGCCTTAATAGATGGATTTTGAATGTTTTTAATAAGGTATGGGCGGGTTTGAAGATCAAGAAACTTAACCAAATGGATTTGGGGCGGGGCGTGAACGAATAATCCGACCCGAACCTTAGTTTTTATATATATTCCCAATTTGGAATGATTTATTGGCTTGTGTCTGTCTTTATTTAAATAGAAATTATTTCTTTCCCATAAATAAAATATTCTAGATAGCAATGATAAAAATGATTTGAGCAGGTTGTGTTAATGTTTTTTGGGCTAGCATGTAGTTATAAATTAAAAAAATGATTGCATGTAAAACTTCTTCACTGGCCTCAAATGTACTTGAGAAACCATTATGCCATCATCGAGTGATAATCATGAAATAATTAAATTAATCAGATATTAATAGTCACATAGACTAATTATATTTACGTTACAACTTATTCTCAAAATTATATATGAGGTCCATTTCGTTAATACAAATATAATTCGATCATATATATATATATATGAATAATAATATCAGATTAACATAATTTTTGTTCCACAACTGATGTGCGAGGATTCTGGATTATAAAACAAAACAAAAAAAAATTAATAGTAAACTCCCAAAATTTACAAGCATTGAATGGCACTGTTATTTTCTTGTGTTAACCCAAAAAAATAGTCCTTGTTTGGGGCTGAAACCACTGTTCTCCTCTTTCCACAAGATGTGTGCTTTAGCTGACTCCTAGGGATCTTTGCGACTGCCGTGGCTGTTCTCTGTTGAATGAAACCATTGATGAAGGGTTACAAGGTGTGGCGCTGTTTTAAGCAAAAAGATCCAATAACACTAGTCATCCTCTTGGCTGTGAAGCCTTTAAAACTCAACCATTTGAGGTGGTCCAGTTGAGAGCAGTTTGGATTTCCACTGTTTCATAGTCCATCCACAAGATGGGCTCATGATGTCGTCGGTGAAATAAGGGCAGAGTATTGGGGTCAGTCTTGGTCAATCTGCACATAATTCAAATTAAAAATAAGAAAAAAAGAAAATACCATTCTTACGGGATAATTTATTATAGAAAATACCAAGGATGTGTTGATATCAGATTTGTAAATAAAAACTATCTTCCTGTTAATGGGTGTTCTATTTTAAAAGTGAAATTCTTGTTTTGAGCCATAAGATTTTGTGCAGAAGTAATGTACGGATATTTTTGTCTATCATTTCTCTAGGACTGTGTTTGGATTAATAAGTTAATGGAGGAAAAAAGAAAAAAAAATGATGGATTTAACGGTTCAAATTTAACATTTTTTTTTACCTTTTTTTCTCGACAAATTCTTCCTTAAATCATTCATCTGAATATATAAAAAAAGTAATAAGGCTACAACCGAATAAACTCGAAACTAGATATTGCACATAATAAAAAGGGTAATGCTATGGGTATCCCACACTTGCACCCCAAATGCACACTTGGGTGAAGTGTCGCATTGTGGTTGGCTGGGTGTGGGGTGACCCAGTCCTTTTGCCCCATACCCAGCCAACCCCAATACGACATCTCACCCAAGTGTGTATTTGAGGTGCAAGTATGAGGTATCCATAGCATTTCCCTAATAAAAGAGCGTTTTAACCACTTACAAAATTTGCATACCCTAGATTTTCGTACCATCTGATTTGATTTCTTGCATGGACCAATTATGGCTATGTGAAGTCCAGCAGAATATCGATGTGCTTAGTGTCATATAAAACAAAACATTCGATTATTGAAGGATAGTATCCAAATTTAATTTAGTATTACTCATTGAATAAAAATTCTCAAAAATGTCATTTTCAAAAAAGAAAAAAAAACTGTACAACATAGAAATGTTAAGTTCTTCTCCCTCTCTCTCTCTTTTACCTATCATAAGGATAAGAAAACAATTACATTATCAAGTTAATTAAATAGTTACAGATAATTACATATACAAAAATCAAGTGGGTAGTGTAATTTTTTAAAATAGTAATTAATTACCTTAATAAACAATTTTTCCAAGGAAGGTGTCATGTTTAAGAAACAAGCCAAGGAGTCCCTCTTTGTCTGGTCCATCAAAGAATCAAACCAGCATAATTCTTTCAACTTGCTGAATTTAAAAGGAAGCCTTCCAAACATCACTCCTGCTGCACACATCCACTTCAGAAATGGAAAGTAGTCTAGTCAGAAAATGAGTTTAGCATGGTGATAAAGAAAATTCAGAAATTGCTTTTGGAAACAACAAAAATAAATCTCGTTCAGTTTACAGAATAGTTTTCAAAAAATTTGTTTAGTTGATATTGAACTTGTTTACTATGATTTTTTTCAAAAAAGAACTCATTTTTGAGAAAATATTAA
>CM018895.1:23841737-23846737 GCA_009663005.1 Actinidia chinensis | reverse complement strand
AAAGCTTTACTTAAGTGAGATGAACACGGTTTGGAAATTTTAATTGTGGTAGACTAATTTTAGACTTCACACTTACGGATTTTTTACTATTTTTTTCAGATCTCAGTCGTAACTCAATAAAACGTTAAGAATCTAACGATCCAAAACAATTAAATGCTCTAATTTTTTTATTTTATTTTCCTCACCCATCCAAATACAGCCTTAGTTTCCAAAACTCTATTGGAAATTCATATTGATATAAGACTTTTAAATATTTTGTCATTTCAATGGGTCGTGTTAAGAGTTAAATTTATTGTACGGAAACGACTTCTATTGTCTACCTCTTTTTCCTTCTTAAAGTCCTCCCATTTCATTTTCATTCTTATCATTTTCAGTACTTATCACAACTTGGGTTGCAAAGTTGACTTGAGGATGGGTTTTAGTCGCCTGCGCAAGGGAACGAGCTGTACCGACTGGGATAAAACCTCTCAAACCCCCCTAGCATGATTATCATGTTTGAAGGGAGAAGGGAAGAGTGAACTCAAAAATGAAAAGTCTTAGACAAAGGCACAATTGGTTTCACCATTTTTTGGGATAGAAGAGCGTCTTTTATAGATGAAGGGCCTCTCAATAGTGCGAGAATGTTGTGGCGAAATTTTAGGAGATCGTGGCCGAGATAAGTTAGGTGAAGAACGTGTTCACTTCGTCTTGGAGACACGGACCATATCCCGACGTTATATTCGACGTGGAGAACATGGGGAAGACGTGGAGATCGTAGGGACTTGATAATAGGTATAAGAAAATGTGGGGGTCGGATTCGGGGACACAAATTTTAACACAATTTTAGACACTCCATCCTAACCCTTGAAATCAAGAGCTGAGATTAAACAACTGCCCTATCTCCATCCCTCTAAACTCCTTCTCCGTAACTCTTCACCAATGCGCACGTAAGGTTCTTCTCTCTCTTCTCTCTCTCTCTCTGAATATATCAAAAAATAAATTGTAAGAAAATGCACCAAACAAATTAATGATTTGAGACGGTAACCCAAACCTAAGCACAAATCCAGAAATCAGAGAAGAATCACCAACAAGGCAGATCAAAATATTTTTTACATATTTAATTTAATCCGCTTACAGAATAAAAATAATCAAGTAACAAAAGTCCCTAGAAGCCCAAATTCATGATCTCTAATTCCAAACCAAAATACATAAATATTGTAGATTTAATGTATCGCATATTTCCCAAAAAAAAAACCCGTAATCTAATCCAATAACTTAATCAAATCCACTCCATCTTCTCATGTATAGAAAAAAAAAAGTCCTATGCATCAAATAGACAATTGCAACTCGAGCCGCCTTCTGACCCCACTTCGTCTGCAACTCGACCCCGAATCTCGTACTTGTTTGAGGCGAGATATTCGAAAAAAATATACATATTAATGAATCAAGATATTGTATGTGGTATATAATCGGATAGAGAAAAAAAAACTTTACGTGCGCCTCGTGAGTATTAACGTAGAAGAAGAAAGAGTTCAGAGGGATGGAGATAGGGCAGTCGCTGTGTCTAAAATTGTGTTTAATCTCAGCCATTTCAATGGTTAAAATAGAGTATCTGAAATTGTATTAAAATTTGTGTCCCTAGATCCAGTCCCAATTATTTTATATTAAGTTCGTTTATATAACATGTTTTGTAGAATTTAACAATAGGTATTTCTTTGCCAAAAAATAACTAAAAAAACAATTGTACTTGGTTGGCGTAGTGGAGTACGTTTTCTAGAATTTCGCGTCATATTTAATACATGCAAGTTTCTATTTGTTCAAATCTGAAATAGTTATTAACACTATTTATTTATTTTGAATACCTTTTCTTATTTATCTATAATTTTCAATATGTTTATGGCGTCAAAGTTTAATTTCGGTTTGATCGACAATTGAACCATTGATCCGTCTATCCTGTCGCTTTCCCGGTGCACTCACTAATCCGATTTTCAAAACATTAATTTTAGCCAAAATGAAGTTGATAATCCTACCTAAAGTAAGACGTTAGAGAGAGAGAAAAATAATATTGATTCATTAATGTGGTTGAATAATCCGAGATTTGCTATGGCCTTGATGTGAGGGTTAACGAGGACAATCTATGCTCAAACCAAGCTTTAACAAAATGCTCGCCTCGACTTGACTTGTTTAAACCCTAGTTTTGCAATTCAATTTATAGATAAATCTTAATTTAGTCGAAATTAAAGCAAAATAAAGCAACACGAGTTGCACGTGAAGGCCGTAAGGGTAATTTATGGAAATTACTCATCTCTCATCCATTGCCATTATCTCAGCACAATATTTTTCTCTCGTCTCCCGCCACTCTCTTGCCTTCTAGCTTTATGCTACTTTCTCCCTCTAATTTGTTATACGATCCCTATTTTATTTCCATTGGCTACTCTCCAAAAAACCTCATATGCGCATCGTGCTGCTTTATTCCACTGATTTACAAAATCATGGTAAGTGATTTTGGACTATATTGAAATAAGATAGCAAAGGTAGACTATTTTTTTTAAAATTTTTTTAGCATCTTTAATTTTTGAGTTTTTTTTATTTAAGTGAACTTTTTCATCGTTTCATTAAAATTTTATGCATTTTTTATTTTTTTAATGAGAGAAATTGAAAAATATAAAAATCTTCATTGGACTGAAGTCGGAAAAAATCATTTGTATATGATTTTTTTAGGATAAAAGTGATTTTTTTGGTCTTATAAAAAAAGAATTTTTATTGTTTTTGTAAGTGTATTGAGAAAATTTGGAAGCCTTAAATTTAAGGGTAAATTTATCATTTTTGCACAAAACTTAACTATAAGAAAAATCTTGATAATAGTTTTAAATATAAGAGAGGTTAGTGGTGTTTTACAAAATTATTGTGAAGATAATTGTATTTATCAAAAATCGCACGGAGATCAATGAAATTTACCATAAAAATAATACTTTATTTGTCCCTTTTCGGAATTCAACTTTTTATTTTTTTTATATTTTTAAATTTTTTCTTTTCAAAATATATTCAGTTTCATGTGTAGAGTTGAACTTTCCATTTTCGACTCTTCATTTTATGAGAATTTAATGAATTTTGTTCAACTTTAAATGTATTTAATATATTTTTTATTTAGTTTTGTTATTTTGTTATACTTTATTAGAATTTGAAATTTTAATCTTATTATTTGAATTTAAAAAATAAAAATAAAAAATAAAAAATATAATAAGAATATTAATACATTTTATCTAATAATAATTATATAAGGACGACAAAAAAAATTAGTAAATAATTAACAAGGCACCTAGGAGTCACAAAAAGGCTGCCACTAAGATGATTTAAGCGAATAAATAATTCCACCCCCTCTGACACGGGGTGTGGGGATGTGAAATGTTTTAGAGAGCCACGCTCGAAATTGCCCTCCTCTCTCTCTTCAAAATTGTCCTCTCTCTCTCTGACCCCCTCTCTCTCTTCTACATCTTTTTATTATTATTTGTAATATTTATTTATTATTAAATTTATTTATTTTTTTTTTTTAATTTTTTTTTTGATAAATATTTTTTTAATCTTTTGTTAGTTTTTTATAATTTAAAAGAATGATCAAATTTAATTTTTTTACTGTCACATTCGAATTTTTAGATAAATATTTTTAACCTAAAATTAATTATTAAATTTTGAAAACTTAAAATTTCTTATATTTTTGATTTTGTCATAAAAACACATAATAAAAAAGAATAACTTTTAGCATATCAATGCAACAGTAAAATCCACATTACATAGAACATAATTTCTAATCAGATCTCCTCCAACTCGCCTCCAGCGGTACCGCGGTCCTCCCCCCATTTTTTGGCCACAAATTCCATTTCGTACTATATTAACTCTCAACCCATCCCCTAACTTCGATTGATACATGTTGGCGCCACCACAAGGGGGTTGGTGGTACACGATATGAGTTCGTAGAAAACTTGGACGAAGTGGATTTTCCTCGAATACGAGCAATGGCTATTCTCGCGATTCTTGTTAGTTTTTTATAATTATAAAAAAAATAATCAAAATTTTATTTTATTTTTACTTTTACTTCCTAATTTTTATCTAAAATCTTTTTATGATCAATTTTATAATTTTTTTACTACCACCTCCTAAAATTTTGATCTCAAATATTTTTATGATCTATATTCTTTCTTTTTGTCAAAACTATAAGGTGGGAGTAAAAGAAATTATAAATTTGATCATAAATTTCTTTATATATAGCCATTCAATCCTTTTATTTCTTTTTTTTTCTTTTATATCCCTTGTTCTATTTTTTTTTACTTTCACTTTCGGGATTTAATATAAAAAAAAATTATGATAAAATTTTATAAAATTTTTTTTACTACCTCCTTATGTTTTTTATATAAAAAAATATGGATTCAAAAAATACTTTCTTTCTACTCCGACTTCAAAATTTATAAAACAAGATTAAAAAATTTACCAGAAAAATAATAAATAACTAAGAGAATGGTATTAAAAAAAATAATAAATAATTCTTATGTTTTAAAAAATTTTATATAAAATTCGAAAGCTACAGTCAAAAAAAAAAATAAAATTTTACTATTTTTTTTAATAACTACTACGGATGGTATTTAAAAAAAAAATTAATTGGTAAGAGAGAGAGAAGGGCTGGGTGATGTGTGCATAAAGGAGAAGTTGGGGGCCCACCTGGGGGAAAGAGAGAGAGAGAGAGAGAGTGAGGAGTAAGAGTGAGAGGGGTGGGGGTTAATTTGGTAATTCAACATAAAAAATGGAGTGGGGCCCGCCAGAGTGTGTATCAGGGGTGTGTGATTAATGGCTCTCATGATTTAAATGAGGAAAGTCCCTAATACGTGGAGCAAGGAATGCCTCAAGTCTGGAATCCTTAAAAAGCAAACACCTTACCCAAATGAAGCCTGCAATTTCTATGCATGGACCAAGAGGATATGTGAGTCCAATCTCATAATTTCATTTATAGACCAGGACCAATCTAATTT
>CM018895.1:23831737-23836737 GCA_009663005.1 Actinidia chinensis | reverse complement strand
TTACTTACCCATATAACATTGTGGTATCATCTCATTTCCAAAAAAGGTCATAATATTATTAGTTGTAATCAACGCAATATATTAAATAATGTAGTCTTTTTTTGGACGGCAAAAAAATAAATAAATGGAAAGCTCATCATTAATTTCTTGCAAAAACTGCAAGACAAGTTTTATCTTTTTATTTTTTTAAATTTCCTTTGAAAGTTAAACATTATTAGAAAAAATTCAATTTATTATCTCGCTTTCTCCTTGTTATCTGAACTTTCCTTTTCTTATTGAAACAAATAAGCCATTTTATTTTATATAGAGTTTTAACGTAGTACAATCGCCTAACACTGTTTCATGAATGAAACAATATATAGTAACACGAGTTGCACATGCAGGTTGTGAGGGTAATCTATGGAAATTAAAAATAAGTTTAAGTTGTGAATTGACTTTGTAATTAATAAAATATTCAAAAACATTTGTACCGACAATCATAGCTGACTTTAATTTTTTTTGTATGTATTTATATATTAGTATTTGAAGTCATTCAATCTAAGATTATCCGAAGTTTGAAGTCATTCAATCTACGATAATCGAATTCAAAAGCTTTACCTAAGTGAGATGAATGCAGTTTATAAATTTTAATTGAGGTAGACTAATTTTTCAGACTTATGAATTACGATTTTATTACTATTTTTTAGATCTCGAAGTCGTCAGAGAAAAAAAATATAAGAGAACGACTCACATAAATTTGTAACGCAAATGATAACGAGTGTCCCAAGCCTCAAGGCACTGGTTATGAACTTGTTTGGTGTCATGTCGTTTTTTTGGGGTAAGGATCTTTGAGTTTATTTTATTTATGTAAAAAAATTTCACCGTTTGATTAAAATTTTATCTTTTTTCAATTATTCTTGATGAGAAGAGTTCGAAATTATAACAGTCTTCATCGGACTAAAGTCGAAAAAATCATTTGTATATGGTTTTTTTTCGTCTTATAAAAATAGAATTTTAAAGCCGTAAATTTAAGATAAATTCTCCATTTATGCACAAAATTAGGAAAGTCCCTAACACGTGGAGCAAGGGATGCTTCAAGTATGGAATCCTTAAAAAGCTAACACCTTTCCCAAATGAAGCCTGCAATTTCTGTGCATGGACTATGGGTGCACAAAATACCCGTCCGACTCGAGAATCGACCCGACCAGACGTTATTGGGTCGATTTGGGTCGGTTCCACATGCATTTGGTGTTGGTTCATGATCTACAAAATGAAGACTCGTACTGTTTTCGGGTCGGTTTCTTCGAGTTCCGTGAATTTTTTACCGAATCCGACCCGAACCGACCCCAACCCGAGATCCGACCCAAGACCCAAACCGAAAATCCGAGAATCAAACGAGATCGAGACTCAACCTGGACCCGAATTCTAGAACTACCGTATAACCATCAATGCACTCGCGCACACTTGATTATTACCTATATATTTAATTTTAGGAAGAACCGAAGTCCCGACCCGAACCGACCCGAGAACCGAAGAACCGAACGCGGACCCGAGCGGTTTTTCGGGTTGGCGTTCGATTCTTCCTCTTTCCTCGTTCGTTCGAATCCCAAAATAGAGAACCGTTGGATGGTCGTTGGGTCCGGGTCTGTTACATACCCGAACCGAACTGACCCGTATGCACCCCTAGCATGGACCACGAGGATATGTGGGACCAATCTCATAGTTTCATTTATAGACAAAAAGTATTTTTGGGGCCAATCTCATTTTTGAGGACTTGGAAATAATTGAGTCACCCACCTTTTATTTCTCTCTCTTTGTACATGGAAATGGAAAGAATTCAAAATTTTAATTTTGGAGCTATGAAATTCTACACTATTAATTTCTAACAAAAAAAATTAAAATAAAAAAGTAACATGTAGTGTGAAGGTTTACATTTAAAAATGAAATAGATTTTCAAAATAAAGAAGAGAGCGGCTAAAGTATATATCTTAAAAAATAGTGCATATGGTGCATCTAGATATAACATTACCACAGATGATCGTAATGAAAAAAATTATATTTTTTTTACTACAAAAAGTCGTAACATATACCACAATAATGAGTAACACACTATTTTTTATATAAACACACCCCTGTAATATATTCACTACAACAACGATAATATACACCACAACCGATTGTAACATTTACCACATAATATTTACTATAGACTTTACCAATAAATAATGACAAAAATGTTAGTATATATTATATTAGTTTACAATTTTGTACTAAGCTATTACAATTAAGAAGTGCAAAACATACCCCCGATTCTCCCCCCCACCCCCCCCCGCTCCATGTCCCAGCACCCTCAACTGCGCCCCACAACCTCCTCCCCCCCGCCCTGCCCCCACCTCCCCCCACCCCCCGCACTCCCCCCCCATCTCCGACCCTCCGGCCGTAGAAGAAAAACCGGGAGCTTGAACCTTAAAATTTTTTTAAATTAGTTTTAAATTGTTAGCATAATATATGTGAGTGTTTTTCACCCCCTCTCCTGGTGTTAGTAAACGGTGGGGATTTGGGATTATGGGATTGATTTTTCGTCTTAATTGTTCTTGTGCCGAGTAAGTACACAGATAAAAAAAGAATATATGAAGATTTTTTTTGTAATAAGATTAATAGATGCAACGTACAAACGGCCACTGTATAACATAATATAATCAACAGTGTTATAGTTTCTGGATTTGGACTAAGAAAATTTTTATGAGTTCAAAATGAATAATTTAGATTCAAATGAACGTATGAGGTCACACAACCAGTGAATCTGCACCATCTATTTTTGAATTTGAATAACATTTCTTGATTCAAATTCGAATAGCTTAGAGTTTATGGGGTACTTCAATAATATGTCAAGGTTATTAAAGTATGTTGATGACACTTATGGGAATATTCATACACGTAATCTTCATAATCTTACTTACTCATTGACTTTGGTTCAATAATTTAAAATTTTTAAATCATTGTAGCAATCAAACTTAAATGAAGTAGCTAGTCTATTTTAGGGAAGGCCAAAAAAATCAATTACGATGGTCCAGTGTGGGATAGATTTTTTTGGGAGAGTTTTTAACTACTTTAGTTTTTGAGTCTATTTTTTTTATTTTTAGTGAACTTTCTAAACATTTTAATCAAAATTTTATACTTTTTTTATTCCTTTTGATGAGATAATTTTGAAAATGTTAAAATTTTATCTATTTTGAAAATAGTTCATTAAAACAATCATTTTTATTTAATAAATTAGCCAAATTTTTTTCTTTAGTTTTTTTTTTCCTAATTTGAACATGAATTTTACATTAAAATTTTTGTCAAACCTAAAACAAAAGCTTACTAAAGATGAAACAACTCAAAAACCAAACAGTTAAAAATCTATAAAAAAGCCCTCCCCCAAATCGAGCCTTAATAGGATGGATTCAAATCTTTTTAATAACGTATGGGCGTGTTAGCTCATTTTTTTCTCTTTGGTATTTTTTTTTCAAATTTGAACATAAAGTTTACATTATTTTTTTTATCAAACCTAAAATAAAAGGCTCACCTAAAGTCGAAAAAATTCAAAACCAAAATAGTTAAAAATCTAAAAAAAGAACTACCCCAAATCGAGCCTTAATAGATGGATTTGAATGTTTTTAATAAGGTATGGGCGGGTTTGAAGATCAAGAAACTTAACCAAATGGATTTGGGGCAGGGCGGGGAATGAATAATCCGACCCGAACCTTAGTTTTTATGTATATTCCCAATTTCGAATGATTTATTGGCTTGTGTCTATCTTTATTTAGAACGAAATTATTTCTTTCACATAAATAAAATATTCTAGATACCATTGATAAAAATGATTTGAGTAGGTTGTGTTAATGTTTTTTTGGCTAGATGTATTTATAAATTAAAAAAATGCATGATTGCATGTAAAACTTCTTTACATGGCTCAATGATACTTGAGAACCATTTATCTTGTAAGGTTAATCGAGTGCATAATTTATGAAAATAATTAAATTAATCGGATATTAATAGTCAGATAAACTAATTATATTTATGTTACAACTTATTCTCAAAATTATATATGTGGTCCATTTCGTTAATACAAATATAATTCTATCATACATATGGATAATAATATCAGATTAACTTGATTTTTGTTCCACAAATGATGTAGTCATACATTTTCTTGTAGTCGTATATTTTCTTGCATTTTACTACACACAATCACAAAACAAACAAAGATCCTTCGGTTATAGCTCGGTTGATAAAGATTTAGCTGAAAGTTTGCTCGGCCGTTAGTTTCAATGTCTCCAGATTAGTTTCTTTTAGACTTAATTGGATTGTGCGAGGATTCTGAGTTATAAAACAAAAACAAAAACTAATAGCAAACTCTCAAATGAATGGCACTGTTATTTTCTTGTGTTAACCCAAAAAAATAGTCTTTGTTTGGGGCTGAAACCACTATTCTCCTCTTTCCATAAGATGTGTGCTTTAGCTGAGTCCTAGGGATCTTTGAGACCTGCCATGGCTGTTCCTCTCGTGAAATGACAACCATTGACTTGAGGGTACAAGGTGTGGCACAGTTAAGCAAAAGATCCAATAAAACTAACTCATCCTCTTGGCTTGTGAAGCCTTTAAACTCAACCATTTTGAGGTGGTCTAGTTGAGAAGCATTGGATCTCACTGTTTCATAGTCCATCCACAAGTGGGGCTCATGATAGTGTTGGTGGAAATAAGGGCAATTTATTGGGGTCAAGTCTTTGTCAATCTGCACATAATTCAAATTAAAAGTAAGGCCAAAAAAAAAAAGAAATTCTATTTTTACAGAAGAATTTATTATAAAAAATACCACCAGAAAGATGCGGTGATGTTAGATTTGTAAATAAAAACTATCTTCGTGGGTGTTCTTGTTTTGAGCCACAAGATTTCGTGCATAAGTCATGTACGAATATTTTGTTTGTCTATCATTATCCTAGGACTGTGTTTGGATTAATGATTTAATAGAAGAAAAA
>CM018895.1:23814237-23816737 GCA_009663005.1 Actinidia chinensis | reverse complement strand
GAAAAATCATTTTGAACGAGACTCCCCATGTTGCTCCAAAGTTTTTCCAAAATTTGGTGACTCATTCACAAATCTAGGGGTCCAAAGAAAGTCATATTTAGTTGTATGAGGATAAAATATCCGATTTTACTTCCGATCGAGTTTAGACGTGTGTTGTGGTCAGATTGTCGTTTCATAGCAAGTTCATTTAATATCTTAACGTAATAGCTCAGTTGTTGAGCCAATCCTGGCAAAGTTTTTCAAGAAGTTCATAGAGGAGCGTACACGATAAGTTCCCTCTGTCACTCACATGCTTGGCTTAAACACTGATGATGTAATGTAACAGCTACCGACCACACCATAGGAGAATGATTGGCTAAGCTGCCTATTCACTGACATAGTAAGTGCATTCTCACACGCGTCGCTATAAACATGAAACAAACCCTCTTCATGGGTATGTCACTGGCCTTTCTCTCTCTCTACGAACCAAAGCCAAGAACCCCTTTTGTTACTCTCTCTCTTCTTTCATCTTTTTCAATTACTAACTTAACTGTCGGAAAGCCAATTCGAAATAACTTCGAACAATCTTTCTCATTGTTGTTGTATTACAAGCTCGGCCGAATAACATCAAGCTATTGAAAATCACTTGTCAGCCACCAACTTATTTGCGTTGGAGTTTTCTTCCACCCTACAACCTCACACATCAGCTATTACAAAAGAAAAAAGAAAGTCATATTTGTTAATTGCTTTTGGGGACCATGCCTTTTGGTTTCAAACGTGACTCATCTTTTTGTTAAAATTGTAAAAGTTAAAATACAATATTATTGAAAAAAACTTTCCATGAACGAAAAAAAAGGAAAAAAAAAAAAAAAAGAAAAAAAAAAGGGAAAAAAAAAAAAAAAAAAAAAACAAAAGAATTAACAGACTTTCGACTTTTAATCTGCCAAACGAGACCTAAGGCCCTATTTAGTAACACACTTTTAAGTTGGACTTTTCAGACTTCTAAAGCTAAACCACCAAAAAACTAGAAGCCCGATTGGTGAGATGACTTCCTTCGTCAGTATATTTTAGGAGTTTCAGCTATCTAAGAATTTATTTTATTAATGCATTAAAATTCAATTTAAATGCATTATTTTCAACATTACTCCTTTATTTCTAACTCTTAATTAAACATATACCTATAATTATGAAAAACACTATTCATACACAATATTTGTACAGAAATCACTTCGAATATTGTGACAGGGTATTTTTGCAGGATTCAGATCCTCTGAAGTGAATGTTCCATGAAGTATTTTTGGAGTGTACAAAACGACGTCGTTTCGTATACTTCAAGACAAAAACAGTATCGTTTTGGTCATGACGATGAAACGACATCATTTTATACACTCCATGAACACTCCACAAAACTTGCACTTTAGAGGATCCGAACTCATTTTTGCAATGCTCAAGCATTAATGACAAACTTTTTCATTTTCAATTTATGGGAAATAAATGAGTCATATCAATTTTATAAAAATTATGTATATAAATTTCTAGATCGTTCTAGAAACATATAAATTTTGTAAATTCATGTTTTAAAGCGGATATAAATGGAGTTTTCAAGAATTTTTTTTTTTTTTTTGAGTCTTTTTAAGTTGTTTTTCGTATTTATAACATAAACTAAAGCTGTGACAAACACTCTATTACAACTTTCGAAACGAAAAAACAAAACAAAAACCAGAAATTGCAATTTGATAAGCTGCAACAATATTTTTGGAAAGTCCCCTAATAAAAAAAAAAGCTGGACCAATATAATAAAGCTTGATGGAAGCTGTGAATTGACCTTTTGTCATTAGAAAAGGAAGTTGAAAGAAAGGGTCGATTTGTTTTGTCTTTTTCTTTTTCTTTCTCTTTTTTTTTTGCATAGACTTTAATATGGCTGACTTTAGTAACTTGTTTCGCCTTAATCAAGCACATCTCTGTCTTTGATTTTAGAGAAGAGCAATCAGCTCAAACGAGGGGAAAAGAGATATGACGATGGGGATAGTGAGGTAGATGGGGAAAGAATTAATGAATTACATGGTTTTCAAATTTAATGCTAGGTGTGAATCCATGAACACATTTTTCAGACTTTTTGAAATTGGAATCTTAGACTTCTCGAGCTAAAAAATATTTATGTTTGATTAATTTTTTAAAAATTAATTTTGTTTAACGTTTTTTCAAAATTTATTCATCATTTTTATATATTATTCATTTTTATTGAACTAATTTTTTAATAATTTAAAATTATTTTTAAATATTTTTTTCAAAAATGAATTATTTTTTTTGAGAAATTCCAAAAAAATAAATTTAATAACATATTAACCAAACAATTCAAATGGGCAGCCCCGTAACGAGCCATCCTACTGTCATTCCGAGGTTCCTCATTTTGAGGTATAATTATTACGGATACTTGCTTCCAGTATCTCCATTGGTTAGATAAAATTCTGTCATTGCCAAAATCTAGATAAAATAATAATAAAAAATAATATTTTAATGG
>CM018895.1:23794237-23796737 GCA_009663005.1 Actinidia chinensis | reverse complement strand
TTTCATCAGATCGTAATTGATGGTCGAGAAATCTCGATTATGCCTGCGGACATGAGGTAGTCTAGGCTGCATAGGCCTACCCTACCGTCACAGCGGTCGTTTGCTGCCCATGCGTATGGAGGCGGTGACGGAGGATGTGGTTGGCGGTGGCGGTGACGGCTGTTGTTGTAGTGGTGCAAGTTGAGCATTAACGGCTTCTTGGGTGAGTTCTTGCAACGAACTAGGGTTGTCCACCAGATTGAATGGTGGGTAATATGTGTGTGGGCTGACCGCGTTTGACGTTACTCCGGCAGGGTCACCTTGAACTAGCCATGGCCTTATTGGATTTCGTTGAAGCATTTGTTCTTCTATTTGCGGCATATTTGATGGTGACGTTGGTGGGTGGTGGAGCTTGACAGGGTAGCGACAACCGTCATTTGGCTGTGGTGGCGGTGCCTGGGAGCCACCTGCTGGGATTCTTGATTGTGGCCTAAGAAATGGATTATAATGATTAGCGGCGGAGAATTGGTTGATGACTGGCCAAGGGGCGATTGATGGTTAAGATAGAAACTGTTGCGGTGTCGGCAGAGGGGGTTCTTGGGGTGGCCAATATTGAGGCGGAGGGTGATGTGTTGGTTGGTAGAAATAGTTTGTGGTGGGAGGTGGTTGTGATAAAAACGGTTGTGGCGGCGGCAGAGGTGGTTCTTGGTGTGCCCGATATTGGGGCGGAGGTTGATGTGTTGATTGGTAGTAATAGTTTGTGGTGGGAGGTGGTTGTGATAGAAGCGGTTGTGGCGGCGTCCGTTGTAAGGATTCAAAAAAAACATAACATTAATGCGCATGTGTTCATCGGCCATGTGTGTGAATATAAACCATATATATAAGGTGAATCTATATATGTATGATAGTCATTTAGGCTAGTAAAATTGGATCAATTTAATGTAATTGAGGCTACCTTGGGTAATTAGACTCAGAATGTATTGGTGTTGGGCTTATAGTGATGGGGACTTATGGAGTAAATTGTGCCTATTAAATTTAATTGAGTACTTAAGGTTATTTGGGCCATTATCATGAGCGTTTTTTATTAAAATTGGTTGGTGGATTTATAGTTAGGCTTTTGTGTGAGATTGGGTTTGATTGGGATCCCAAAAGTTGGAAAATTTAAATTTGGTGTAAACCAAACAAAGACTGGAGCTCTTCCGTTGGATCCTTACACTTTGAATTCAACCCAAACACAAACATACATCAAACACATCTTCTTTCCCAAACCGCATCATTCCCAACATCATTAGTATGTTTCTTTTTCTTTCCTTTTCTCTTTTTTTTTTTTTTTCTTCTCTTATTTTTTTTTATTAATCAACACTCCTCTTCACACTCTCTCAACGGATCCTATCCCTCCTCTCTCACGAAAATTCTTGTCTCTTCCCATCTGGGTGTCGAACCAAGAAGAGGAATTGTTGTTTAGAGTGTAGATCGGGGTTTGGATGAGTAGAGTGTGATTTGATTCAAGTGGGATCCATTGGAGATAGCATAGAAATTATTACTCAAACGGGGGCTCATATTGAGCCAATAATATCAGAGATTCGAAAGTATTTTGGATTCCTCTCATCTTCTTCCTTTTGGAGCTTGACTTGTATTTAATTGAGGGAATTAAAGGGGGTTAGTTGTTGGGGGTTTTACTTTGGTTTGTTGTTAATAGCTATATCAAGTCTATTGAGGAATTATTTATTTTGAGTATTACACTTAAAACTAAAAACGTGATTTATAATGAAATGGTTAAACGAGGGTTCATTGTGGGTTTTTTTATTATATTGGGAGTGTGTGATGATTATGATATTTGTATATTTCTGTATTTACATTAAAATTTGTTAGAAATATGTATGTGGATATTGGAAACAGGTTTTGAGAATGACATGTTAGGATATACCAAAAATTAGATGCCTGAGATAAGCCTGAAATGAAAAGCCTAGCTGGCAACAATAAACAACCGAGCGGGAGGGAATGTCGACCCTTCGGTTATGACCGAGAATACGGCCGGATATGGGTATGTCAAACCTTCGGTTTGATGTGAATGAAGTCCGAGAAGTCAGGCCGGATTATGGGTATGTCATCACCCGACGGTGAATGAAGCCGAGACGTTAGGTCGTTAGGTATTAGCCTAGGGTGTCATTCTAAATTATTGGCGTAAAGTAATGTTTTTCTTTTTTTTTTGTTTGGGGAGAAGAAAATCAAAAATTTGAGAGACTTGTTGAATTGAGAAATTACAACTTGAAAATGTGTATTTTGATATGTTATTTCAAGGAATTAAAATAGGCTTTGAGAAAGAAAAAAGCTGCGAATCAAGCATTGATTGGATGGAGAAATTATGGGATTTAAATTAAAAGTATATTTGGTTATAAATGAAAGTATATTCATTTAATTCATGATTTCTTCCTGATTATTGTATCATGGATTTTAGCTGGCAAACATCAAGTCCATTGTTAAATCTTTTCAGGTAACTAACTTTACTATAAAATTAATT
>CM018895.1:23746737-23754237 GCA_009663005.1 Actinidia chinensis | reverse complement strand
ACAGTCTCTAAGGTGGAATCATTATTGCGGGTCCAGGGAAAAGTAAAACCTCATATGTCCACAAGGTTAGTCTAGGACTGGGCCTGGGACGGTTAGATCCAACAACTTTTTTTTTTTTTTTCATTTTTCCTCACCAAATTTTTACTCCAAACATAGCCTTAAAGAATACAGTGCTGTGTTCACAAGTTCCAACTCCAATAGAGCAATAGTCAGAAAGCATGTACCTGTTCGCTATAAAATGTACTTCAAGGATGTTAGAATGCTATGCATTACTAGAGGCTGTGGGAAAACGATGAGTGCGATATTGAAATCTCATAATTAAAAACTGAAGCAATTGAGAGAGGTCGAGAAAAACTAAAGGCCTGTTTGGTTGCTGTTTTATAAACCAGTTTTTCAGAATATTTATGCATCATTTCAATATCGTATTCATATTTTCAGTAGAAACAAAATACATATTTCAAAAACGGTGAACCGAACAACCTTACAAGCTTACCATTTCTAGGAAATTTTATGTAAAAGCATAGTGGGAGAGTGTTTCCTCTGGGGTTCACGCCAATTGGGGTGTTCCCAGGGATGGACACCGGGGCGACTTTGTAAAAAAAAATCTTAACTTTATAATCGTATTAGCTACTAATTTACAAAATTATATGAGTTTGTTAGTTGTCACCCCCAATGTTGAAATTAATGTTGTATTTCATGCGTAGATTTCAAGTTCTATATGTTGTGTGTACATTTGCCTTCCCTATGATTAAAACGTGTCCGTCTCTGGGTGTTCTCATCCAACATTGTATAAATATAGACTTAAAGAGTTATAAAGATATGTCCGAACTTGGTTTGTTTATCAAGTGAACTGAATACAAGCCAAGCTCGAGTAGTTTGGTTCCATGGTTCAACCATCGGATTAGTATGCCATTTGACTCAATTAGGAGCAAAATAGCAGAATTCATATATATACACACAGAGGCACAGATAGCTAGAGCATTTCCATTTTACTATATTGCAATCTACGCAAGGTAGTACAACTTACCTGACATCAGTTGCATTATTTCTGTTTTGGAAAGAATAATGGAACTGAATCAAAGACTTTCATAATGTAACCTTCATGGCACATCTAGGAGAGATGTGAGACTAAGATAGTTTCTAACAATCCTGCATAAGCAGGATCTGATCAGAAATAGACTTTCCAGATATGAAATCTGTTCAACAGTAGCTCATGCTCAAACGGATGACCTTCTTGAGCCTATTTGTGATGATTTTTGGACTAAATTTGTAGGTCTAATTGCAGCAAGTGATTGGCCTGAAATCTGTCATGTTTTCAGGATTGCAAACTTTAGGAACCAGAGAGAAATCTGTGGCATTAATCTCACCCAACATATTTCGAGAGGTAAAGAAAAAATGCATCTGAAAGATCCAATCCAGAAATGTCCCAAGCCTTTTTGAAGAAGCAAGCAATGTAGCCAGTGGCGGATCCAGGAAAAATATTGAGGGAGGGCAACCATTGGAAAAAATTTATGGGGGGCATTTATAATTTTTTTTAAAAAATTGGGGGGGGGGGGCACTGCCCCTCCTAGGCCTATGCTGCCTCCGCCCCTGAATGTAGCCCTCAGGCCTACAAAACTTTACAGACAGTTTTGTTTCTGGCTTTGTGAGTCCTGACTTTCTTATGAAAAGGGCTGTATTTGGGTGCAAGAGTTTAAGAACTTAAAAGGTTTGGGACAGTTAGAAACTTTTGGCTTGAACATGACATACCCAGAACAACGAGCAGAAACTCTAGGAGGCATAAAGATTGCTCATTGCTTCAGATTGAGGAGAAGGCCCCATCCAGGAAAAGCTGACCATACCTCTTATCAGTTTTGCTGAGGATAAGGTGTCCATCTCCTTGCTTATTATATGAAGTTATGTAACAGCCTTTAAAGTTCAAGTCCTTAACTTCAAGGTTGGCAATGCAATCCTGAAAGGCTGGAGATGTTGAGTTGCATCTCTATCAATGACAACCACACCTTTCGTTAGTCTCTTTAATAACAACAGTGAAATCCCCTAAAAGAATACAGGGCTCTTGAGAAGAAATAGTCTTGGAAAGTCACATACAGCTATAAGAATATTTGATTTCCATGTGCATCACAAATAGCTATCATCTTTTTTCCTTTTTTTTCACTTGTGTTTTGACTGGTTTCTACTCTAGGACGTTAAAAGTTCTGGGAATGATGGAGCAAATACCTCAACATCAGAAGCTGGTGGTGGACGGCTGAAATTTTTATGGGGGGGGGACGAGGGGGGGGGGGGGGGGGTGGGGGGGGGGGGGGGGGGGGGGGGGGGGGGGTTGTAATGATGCTGATGTGATGATGATGAGCTGGACATCGACGAGTTAAATGAGCTTGAACAAGCCTATCAAAAACTTCAATTCAAATCAGCGAGCCAGGCGCAAAAACATAATCTCGAGAGAGGCGGAGTCTACAGTCGATGCGCGTTTTTAAGTGTCGACTCTATTCTCTTGCTGGCTGCATATATAACCCCCTCAAAGCCCATGTAAGGTTACTTTTGAGGTGGGTAATACATCAAATAATTATGCCGCTTGGAATTATATGATTCTATATTTTGTCGGGATTCCTTTTGGGTACTCGTTGTTTTACTTTTAAGGTGCTTGGAACTACTTGTATTTGGTCGTTGTTTTACTCAACACTCCCCCTCATGCAAAGCGTGGTACAGATTGTGAGAAAAAAGCGTAAGTAAAAGAGTCCACACAAACAGATGGGGAGTAAAACAGGTTCTGATACCATGTTAGAATAGGGATAATATATATATATATATATATATATATATATATTGCTGAGAGTGAGAGAGAGAAGGAGAAGAATAAAGATTGTATATATCAGAAGAGATTACAAAGGAAGAGAATGAGAGTTTATATAAACAAACTAAGTTAGAGTAAAATGACTAATCTATCCCTAGGGTTATGTATACAACAACATTTATTATGTCTCCATAGGGACATGATTCCTATAGGTTCATGTATAATAAAGGATTTCAATTATTTAATGAGATTAGCAATCTAATTTCATTTCTTTTATATTAATAGTCGTATTGGATTAGATTAGTCATTTTAACTCTTTCATGGGATTCCTAATTCTTCATTTTAGGGCGATTAACAATTTTAATGGACTATTAGTCTGGAGTTTAATTATAGAACTAGAACATGATTAAAGTGGGCTACGTAGAACTAATAGTCCAATCTCATTATCAAAATCTGTTGTTAAACATGGCCACAGAGACTACGGGCCATTAAATATACAAGGGCTTCGCTGATGTTTTTTGAATTAGTTTTATAACATTTTTTTATAAATGTATTTGATGACGGTTTTTCGAAACTTGTTTTCTAAAAATCTTTTGAAAATGAACTAATTTTGAGAAAACATTATAATGATGATTTTAAATTCTAAAAAATTGTTTTTGTTAGAAGCTAAATCGTGAAAATGGTAAATTTTTTTATTTTCAAAATTAATTTCAAAAAATTATACAAAACTAATCTTGAAAATTGTAGCCGAACATGGCAACTCGCAGGAGGACCAATCCCACAAGATAGAGAATACACATTTATTGAAGACCTCGGTATTGGTAATTAGCCTAGTGGGTTTACTCATTCTATGATTCTGCATAATGTGTCCTATTATTTTGACCAATCAAACGGGAGATATAAGGTTTTCGGTCTCTCACGACGACACTAAATTGAGAAGAGGTCTACAAAAATACCTATATTTCATCTTCTCACGCCTTGTGCTCCGCATTAGGGTACATTTTCATTCATTGAAGCCTTATAGTAAAGGTAGGGTAACATTCATAGAAGTTATATGCACATATAACTACAGCAGAATCTAGACTGCCATTCTCCTGAAACTCTGCCATCTTGTGCACAGGGCTTGACCTCGTTTTCGAGTCATCTGAGTCTTGACGAAATGTTTGTATGCTGATACTCAACGGTAGAGTTGCGTAGGACCAGTTGCAGTGGCGGTCTGGGGGGCGGGCTGGGGCCACGGCCCCTAACATTTGGAAAAGCAAAAGAAAAAATTATTTTTTAAATTATTTTTTATATTTTTTATTAGTTTTGACTATTTTGTTATTGATTTATTGAAGCTGGCCCCCGGCCCCCTAAAAGTTTTTTACCGAAAGATCCATTGAAAATGTATAATTTGATCCCTTCAACAAAATTCTTGTAACAAAATTCTCCGCCACTGCCCAATTGTATGCGAGATAGAGAGAGTAACAAAAGCTATTGAGAAAGGAGAGAGTGCAGTACAAGTTATGAAGCATAAATTGACCAGAGTTGTGGCATGAGTGGAGAGAGAAACCCGAGTTATGGAGGTTGTAAAGAGAAACATTTGAGTTGTGAAACCTGAGTTTGTAAGTCAAAACTAGGCATTTAAGGCCCTGTTTGATAACCGGGCATGGAGGGGGATTGGATTGTTAGTTCGGTGGGGCCCCTAATCCGTGTTTGGTTTCGGCCTGGAATGGCCGTACTACAACTCCCCCCACCCAAATGGGGGTGTTGTTATCCCATGGTGGAGGTGGGTTAGCATCCTCCCCACTTCCTAGGCTCCAAATTGATATTTTACCTTAATATTTGTATTTTGTGTAATTAAACGTTAAATATAAAATTTCATGAAAAATTCCATAAAAATCTGGACACTATTGACCACATTACCCTTGATATTTACTAATCTCACTGCTAATCCCGTGCAAAATCAAACACCCCGGTCGGACTAATTGCCCTCATTACAAATCTCCATCTCATTATCAATCAATCCAATCCTAATCCCCCTCATTATCTAATCCTACTAATTCTATCACATTTATCAAACGAGACCTTAAAATACTTGTATGTTTAAACTTGATATGTGTACGAGTGAAGCGGATTGTTGGTCAAGTTTGAGTAATTTAATTTTTATAATACCATATTAAGTTTATCAGACGAGTTTTTTAACGAGCCGAGTCGAGATTGAGTAGCTTCTTTTGTTTATCAACCCTAGCCTCAACTCGGTGGTAGGTGAATTGCAAAGAGAAAGCACTCGAGTACGATAGCAGGTGTAGAGAGAAGAACCCGAGCTCCATTAAGAAAAGGACCGACAATGCTAACCTGTGGATCACCACTTGGTGGGCCGAATCGCATAATGGGCTACCTTAGCTTGATTGGGCTCAGCTCTTGAGGGATGTTCTTTTTAATAATTAGAACCCTCCTACACTCAATATATTCCAGATTTTCACAAATTGAATTTGGCCTGGTTTTTTTGTTTATGTGAATGGTTTTCTAGCTTAGTTTTTACGGTCCATTTGGCCTTAATTTTTTAATACATTCAATAACCATTAGTATTTTTTTACTAATATGTGACTAAAATTAGATATAAGTAAAATTAATTTTTTATTTTATTTTTCATATTTTAGCCAAATGTAGAAAAACTAAGTTTTTTTAGCTAGGCCAAACCGGCTAAGACATGAAAAAAGAGTTGAGACTCTAAATGGGGAGTAAGGATGGCAAAAAATATTACCGTATAAGTTGCTCTATAGGAGGGGAGTCTTAATATGATATGGGTTGTTTGGAAATAAAAAAGAACCTGATAAGAATTGGTTAAGATGTGGGTGGAGGGTTTCTCTAACCTGAACTTGACCCGATTATATTTAATTTATAAAGATATTTATAATATTATATATTTTTTTAAAATTACTATATTAAATTAGGACTGTTAACCAAAAATCCCGCGAGCCTCAAAAACCCCGATCCGATCCGACAATCCGTAGGTTTTTTAGGGTAGGTCCGTAGGATTAATGGTCCGGACACGTATTGAAAATTAAGAAAACCGTATTCGCGGTTTGGTCCCTGGATTTTTATAAGCAAACCGTGGATTAACCGAAGCCTGACCCGTGAGATTAAAATATATAAATGAATATTATTATAGAAAAAATATTAGGATAAAAATTGAGAATTATAATTGTTAACTTATTATGTTACTATTACTCTAAATTACTCAAGTGGGTATAATTAGAAGTGAGGGGTAACCGTGTAATTTTTTATTTGTATTTTTATACACCTGCACTTACAAAAATGAAGTTGTACTTTCGATTTACAAGTGTAACATATCTTTTTTGGTGATCTGGAACTGAACTCATTATAAACTAGTTGTGTAAATTGATCTATGAGGTTATCTACATGCATCAGATTTCAATTAATTTAATGATCTTTCAATTTGTGTTTTAATGCTACTTTATTTATTTTGGATCAGCTATTATAGCTTTATTATGGGCTACCACTGACTTTTTTTTTATTGCGTGGAATATAACAATCCGTTGATTAAACCGTGATCCAACCGTGATTTTTTAATTTTTTTTAAAACCGCAACCGTAATTTTTGTGTGCACCGATTGTAATTTCCGTTGAACCGTAAACTTTTGGTTCGAATCCTTATATTCATCCAATCCGAACTAATCCGGACGTTGACACACCTATATTAAATTACCGGTTGTATATGCCTGCCTCAATTCGTTTTTTAATTTGGTAAAAAATTTAGGGGGGATTCGGTTAGTAGTTAACTATTGAATATAAAATATTTTATGTTGCATAAACCCCTGTCGGATGGGTTTTAAAGAGGATTAATAGGGTAATGGTCAGATATGGGATGGGTGGACTGTGGAGTATTAATAGGGTAATCGACTCGATTAAAACTCATTTGAAATCGGTTTGCTTGATATACAAATCAAGTTTGAATATAATTTTAAAACCTCATTAACCTCTCAAACCATGTTTCAAAATTCTACTACTCAGTTCAATAAGCTTATAAAGTTTAGAAAAATCCAATTAACTTGAACTTGACTCGATTAATGCTCGTTTGAGATTGGTTAGTTTGATAATAAGCCAAATCCAATTTTATGTTAATAACTTGGCAAGTTTTCAAATCAAGTTTTAACATCTTGATTCTCACATATATTTTTACAATTTTCATACTTATCAATATATTTTTTATGTATTAACCATCGTTTATCGAGCAGATAAATTAACATTTTCTTTTATTTAAACGGTAATGTGGAAAGTTCTTACTTGATAGAGAAAAAAATTCCAGAGAATCAATCCACACTTGCGAACAGTAAAAGTTTCCCATTATCTCCTACCTTCCAATTACCTCCACCTTTCATTGGTTTCGATAGTAATGAAGGTATATTCAAATGGAGTGGTGGGGTTTTTTGGTATGATGAGTTTCAATGATAATGAAAAAAATGATCTAAGTGGAGTGGTGAAGGTTTTATGATTTTTTTAGAGAGACAAGAGTAAAATTATGGCAAAATAGGCACTTATTTAGATATTCTTAATGGCATCATAAATTAATGGTAGGTCAATAAAATCATTAAATAAGGGAGTGCGGTGTGATTTTAAAGAGTAAAGAGGTAACAATATGATTTCAATAGAATTTAGGGTGTGTAAGTGAAATTTACCCTTCTTTTCATTTTGGAATAATAAACA
>CM018895.1:23739237-23744237 GCA_009663005.1 Actinidia chinensis | reverse complement strand
ACTTTTTGCAGTCCACAATGTTCAATTTTTTGTCTCCTTGAAAATATGTGCTTGAATATTTCTGCAATATCATACTTGAAATTAAATACATTAGAGCAAAGATAGATTTATGATCATCAAAATATTTGCAACATAAATCGGATTGACGCCCATAGGGCTAACAGTATTCACCTCAAAACGACGTCATTTGGGGGGTTCGAGAGACAAAAAACGACGCCGTTTTGCCTGGCTGCAACCCTGCGATGCCTTCTCGCACCATAGTAACTCCGGATCTAATGTTTAGAACACATCAATGATATGATATTTATCATACAAATGCAATTTGATACTGTGGTTATCAATTCAATTAGCACTGGGGATGTAGACTGGATTAGCACCAAGGATTTCAAAATTTTCCCAAGTTCGGGTTCATGCTTCAATGTATATTACTCAAATCTAAACTTTTTTAAGGTTGGGCTCGATTATTGCGATGGTCAAGCCCAAATTACACCTCTAGAAGCAATATAATAAAAGATCATAATGGGGAATAACAACTAACAAATTTAAGGTCTAAACAATGTCTACAACCATACGATTTTTTATTAATTATTTAGAATTATCTACTGGTCATGTGAATCTTATATTAGAGATATTTAAAGTTAAAAAAGACAAAAATAGAAATTTCATTTTTAAACATCAGTATAATTCTATATTAAAGTTACGGCGAGCAAACAAATGCTTGAAGTTGTCAAGTCAGGTATCTACTTAGAGGTGTTAAACATGTTCTACCGTGTTAGCTCATTTCATTCATTTCCTTGCTTATCATACTTCGTGTAGTGTCGTGTTATATTCATTTGATAAAAAATTAAGCTCGGTCCATTTGTACTTCGTGCCGTGTCGTGTCTAATCGTGTTCGCGTCATGATCTTTTTTAATAAATAAGTTTAATGCATAAAAAACTAAAATCGTTTAAAATTTACTTACGTAAATGTGTTATGTGGTGTCGTGCATATACCTTATCGTGCCCTAAAAATAGTGATTTCGGTCCGATCTGATCCATCACCGAATTCATTATATCGTGTCGTGTCAAATTTTGATACTTCTCTACCTATTATTAGTTTGATCAGTCACATGATCGCAATAACCAACTTATCAGATTAAATATAATGACAAAACAAATTTTCCAAGGAGGAAAGTTGCAAAAAAAATCTTGAAATTTAGGGGTTCCGAGACCATACTGGGCCCATATGCCTCCGCCTTTGCTATCCCAAACTAGACCTCACCCCACCGACGGGAGAGAAGAGAGAGAAGCTTTTACTGATGAGCCCCTGAGAGTTTGGCCCGCGCGCCACCAAAACTACTGCCGTTCGGTCCTATACCGTTTCACTCTTCACACGTCTCCCATCCCCTTCTCCCCCCCCCCCCCCCCCCCCTCTCTCCCTCTCTCTCTCTCTCTCTAAAACACATTCTCCCTCTTTGTTTCCTCCCGCAGTATCATCAACACACCAAAATCTCTCTCTCTGGACATGATTCCTTCTATGTCGGCACCTCAATTTACAGACCAGAGAATGAAGCTCTCAATTCTCTCTTAAGTCTCTCTCTCTCTCTCTCTCTCTCTCTCTATCTATGAATGCGCATATACACTTGCATATTTCTTCACATACGACAAAAAATCCTCATTTCGATGGCTGTTTAACAGAAACAACTCTCTCTCTCTCTCTCTATATATATATATAGGGTTGGCGATTTGATACCTAGATTTTAGCAGAGACGAATTCGAATCGCGCGAACAATGCTGGACCTGAATCTCACTGCAATGCCGACCGATTCGATATCGGATGGCCAGATGGACGATTCAGGCGCCTCCAATTCCTCTCTACTGAACGTTGAGACATCGAGCGTCGCCGTCGACGAAGAATCGTCGTCCACTCACGAGAACACATTCGCTTATAGCTTCGGTATATTGAAGAACTACGAATCAGAGGAAAACAATGGCAATCGAGAGGCTAGGTTAGGTTTCGTCTCGAAACAGCTTTTTCCGGCAAGCGGCGGCGGCGGAGGAATAGAGTGGTTGGATCTCTCGTGTAGGGCGGCGAGTTCCGGTGGTACGTCGGAACAAAGACAGCAGATGAAGAAGAGTAGGAGGGGGCCGAGGTCGCGGAGCTCTCAGTATCGGGGAGTCACTTTTTATCGGAGGACTGGGAGATGGGAATCGCATATTTGGTTAGTACATTATTCATTTTTTTTATTTTGATTATATACGTTTTGTTTGTATAATTTGTTGGTAAAATTTTGATCATGGTGGAGGAGAAGAGGGCCTTTCAATTTGTATAGATTTATATGTGTATGCATAGTTGTTATAAGTTGTGTTGGGATTGTGATTATGGTAGACTATATACACATTTTTTGTATTGTGCATAAGTTTAGTGTAATTTGTGGGAAAAAAATTATCACAGTGGAGGATAGTCTCTGGATTTTTTATGGTTTTATATGTATATATTGTTGTGAATAATTTGTGGAGTTATTGTGATTATGGTGGTATATAATATATATTGTGGTTCCCTTAAATTGTTGATAAATTTTGGTCTATACTTCTTGCATTAACCAGTCAGGAATTAGGTGTAGGTAGGTCACAAGCTTGTAACTATGTACTTGATTGCTGCTACAAATCTGAATTAAAGTGTGTTATTATTCTATATTTATAAGTGTATATTGTTTCCCACATCTTGATAACCCTTGAAAATTGTAACGTATGGATTCTGATTTATGTATGATGTTAATTGTTTAACAGGGATTGTGGGAAACAAATGTATTTGGGTAAGGAACTTTAATCTCTGAATTTGACCAGACTTCATTTATCATTTGTTATAGATCTCGTATCAGCACTGCTTTGCTGCTAATTGTGCTTGTTGCTTTAAACATGAATATTTAATTGTATAGGGGGATTCGATACTGCACATGCTGCGGCCAGGTAATACATAATCTTAATGGTTTGAAAGCTTAAACAACTTTATCCTTTGAAATTATGGGGTGATATGAGATGGAAGTTTTATTTTCAAACATGCTTTGTGATCTCAGGGCATATGATCGAGCTGCAATTAAGTTCCGCGGACTGGATGCAGACATCAATTTTAACATTAGTGATTATGATGCAGATCTTAAGCAGGTGGATGGACTTGAATAATATCTAGTTGAAACAGAAGTTTCTGCGAGGAACTTGATTGTGTTTATATGGGTTTGATCTTTATGCAGATGAAGAATTTGACTAAGGAAGAATTTGTGCATATACTTCGTCGTCACAGCACCGGATTCTCTAGGGGAAGTTCAAAATACAGGGGTGTTACGCTGCACAAATGCGGACGATGGGAAGCTCGAATGGGGCAGTTCCTTGGCAAGAAGTGAGATAACATTGAACTGAATTTAGTATTTTACAAATTTATGGGATATGTTCTAGCAAGATTGTCAGAATGTGACACAAAATTCTGTGTGATCTCCCAAATACTGTCTCTACTTTATTAACTTAGAATTATAAGGAACTGTCAACATGGTCTTCATTGTTTAGTATCCAACACTTATTTGCAGGTATATCTATCTTGGGCTTTTCGACAACGAAGTAGAAGCTGCAAGGTAACCTTCATATGTTCTATCACATTATTTCATTCTCTATGTGATTCTCTTAGCTCTATCTTGTATGTTATCAGGGCTTACGATAAGGCTGCAATAAAATGCAATGGAAAGGAAGCAGTCACCAACTTTGAGCCAAGCACCTATGAAGAGGAGTTAAGCTCTGAGGCTGGGAATGGAGGTATCGGCGGGTTTATTTTTAACTCTCAGTGTCCTTTGATCATTCTTGAAACTTCCCTTCATTTTCTGTTTTGCATATATATTTTGTTATCCATCTCTTATATGCAGAAAGCAGCCATAACTTAGACCTCAACTTGGGTATTGCTACCAATTATTTTGCGGATGGCCAAAGAGGAAACAATGACTTGAATAGTGGTCCACATTTCCACTGTGGCCCAACCGACGTGCATGTGAGCAGAAGGGTATTTTTAAAAATTGTTTATCATGATTTTAGTCTATGTTACTGGCTAGATAGATCAGTCACATCAGTGATTATTCTGTATCCATGTTATGCCACTTTCGAATTTTGGAGGGTCTCTAATAAGTTTGTTTATTTATCTCTTCCCCTTGCAGGCTGAGAACTCTGGTCCAACAATGGCCACTCAATCACCACATGGCCAAATAATGGTGTCCGACCACCCTCCTCTTTGGAGAGGGTAAATTCCAATGTCTTTCCATCATGGGTAATTTTACTCAATCCAAGTATCCATTTAATTTCTTGCTATTAGGCCATTAGCAACAGTTGCTTTGTACTTGTTGCCCATTTCTGGGTTTGCCTTCGGAGTTAATAAGGCGGCGTGATAATTCTACCATGTAGTCAAAGTTTTGATTTGAATGTAGAATCTTTAGTTTGGCTTTTGTAGCCAGCTAATCCACTGTCTCTTCACACCTCTCCTCCAACTTAGTGAGATACCTCTCTACCGGTGGCTGCAGCATATTACCCATAATTTATCATCTTCCTGTACTGATGATTAATTAGCAGTTACCCGTTTCGGAACTGAAGAAAAGAAGTCAAGCCGTTTTTTCTTTCGCTGTTAAGCTTTCAGGGCTATTTCTTTGTGGCCATGTATCTGTTTTGATCCCACGAAGCATCTGAGCTATTGGCAATCTTAGTTTCACTTTCAATGAATCATGTTTATTGTTTGATCTACCAAAATTTTGCGCTGGTTGATTACAGGGAAGAGCAATAGAGAAGGGTATGGAATTTGATTCTTCACGGAGCTGGGCATGGCAAAGACCCTTTGGCGGGACTGCTTCGCTTCCGCTTTTCTCTACTGCAGCATCATCAGGATTCGCTACTTCAACCGTCACTGCTTCATCAGCCGATGTTCATCACCCTCACTTTCTTAATTCAACATTCCCGAGTCATTACCCTCCACCAATAACCAATTCCAACAA